>JAUELE010259089.1:0-10461 GCA_031471655.1 Diodora aspera | reverse complement strand
ATACGAGGTGCACGAGGCGCATTGCCTCCTGAACAAGCCTCTGGCCTCTTACATAACCCGCACAACATGTGTCAACTCAAAGAGGGCCATGTATTGACGCATTGTCCAGTGGTATGCTTTGTTATATTAACATCAATACCCATAAAACTTGCCAGCAATTTAAGAAATTTACAATAAAAAAATGTTCTGAAAAGGAAGCGGAAAGGGTCGACCAATATAATCAGCTGTCTCTTGCACCCAATCAAGGCTGTGCTTACAATGCTAACTACTGGCGCTCATGTCTGTAGGTATGTGAGAGACGGGAACCAGCCACTAACTTTAAATTTGTTACGACGAAAACCTTGGTTACTTTGGACTGTATCATACCAAGTGAGTGATGTTTGAAAGGACTTGCTCTTGCTCAGGTATTGCTCTATAATTACATATTGGCTGATTCAAAAGCCTACACATACGAACGCAGATTATAAGTACCACTTTCGAATGAGTAAATCAGATTGTTCTTTATATGTTAAGTGCATAGTTTCAGGATCTGCATATCAAGTCCATCTTCATCCTCGAAATAAAGGGCATAACGACTCCGACAACGTCCGTAAATTACTCTGGATGTGCTCTTATTCACCAAGGTCGTTTTGTGTATTTGGGAAGTCCAAATCTGCTAAATATAGACAACCAATGAAATGCCCCATTCACTGCCCGAGAAGTAACTCTTGATAAGTTTTAACGTAAAACGTTTTTACTCAGCCGAGCCATGCCACATGATTGGACGCAAGCTTTCGCTATAGAAGCTTCACTGATTGGCCAAAACAACTCGAGACGATCGTCGTGAATAGAAGTGATTCCAGGGTGTATGACGGACGCTGGCGGAATCAGTATTCCTTGGATTTCGAGGATGCTCAGGTCAGCCTTGAAATCCAGGAATTTTTAAATATGAGCACGTCAGATGTCCTGGAATAACCCCTATTCACGACGGTCGTTTTGGGAGTGTGGAAAGTCAAAATGTGCTAAATATAAACATCCAATGAAATGTCACGTAACTACTCGAGAGGAATTAGCAAGGGAAGTAACTCTTGACAAATAAACACAGCACCATCGCAGAAATGTCTTTTCCGAGTGTTAGGAGAGATGCGCCACATCAATTGACGCAAGCTTTCGCTGGGGAAGCTTCACAGATTGATCAAAACGCCCGCCTCGAGACGATCATATTAAATAGTTGACTTTTTTTCAGAGATATTTGTTTAAGAGAGTGTTATTTACAGCATGATGCGAACCAAGAAAGTAAGGGATGGACCAGTTTTTTGGGAGATGGGGGTGGGGTCTGGGAGATGTTTCTCTTTTATCGCATGGCATGAGACACTCTTTTTTCTCAGATAAGTGCCGACAAACTATCTATTTTTAGTTTATTATTATGAAATGTATCATGCAAACATTTCATTTAACCCTAATATCCCCCGTTTAACTACATGTACATCTTCTATTCCTGTAATTTCATTAACATTGAACAAATATTCTGAATAAGAACTGTAATTATTACGTTTACTAATTTATAAATGTTAATAAAGGAATTTCAAATGTAGTTAAAAGGGGTGGCGCAAAAATATGTTCATGATTCATTTCCAAACTATCAAATGAAAAATAATAAAATGTATATAGCTCTATTGTTGCATCCCCGACTCGGACATAGCACACTTCTGGGAATTAGAAGTGATGCGGAAACTCCCAACATTGTGATACTGCTTTAAATTATTGTAAGGAGCCTTCTTTTTACCTCGCTGTCATGCACGTTAGTTTGGAAGCATGGATAAGTTTCATATCAGAAAAGACGAGGCGGGACAGTCTGAAAAAAAATCTGATGCTGCATCCGAACCAAGTAAAAGAAAATCCAAATCTATGCGGGATAGGGACTAGGATAAAAAACGCATTCGAAGATTTCAGTCAAGCTGGCTGCAAGAGTTTACATGGTTACGAGCAGATGACATTCACGAAGGGACTGTACACTTCTGCAATGTTTGTCACATGTATCCTCATATTGCAGACAACTTCAAGACTTTATATTTGTAAATCTGTTGACAGAAAGAAAACTTTAACCAGTCACCAGATGTCTTCCAATTATGTAGCAGCCATGTATGTTAAAATTTGGACAAGTGGAGTTAGGCTGCAGACAAGTAAATTTTGGCTGTTTACTTGTCCGTGGACAAGTGACGAAAATTGGTATTTCCACACCCCTGCCTTATCATGATTAAGAACATACATTGTTGCAAGAGTTGGACATAATTTAAAGCTTAAAGGAACATGATCAGAGATGCAGGTAGGCCAATCTATGTTCAGAGCTTGTCTTTCTGTTCATCTAGTAATACAATACTGTGTTGTATTTTTTTCCGATTTTTTATGCAAAGATTTCACACTAATTGAGGCAATAAAGAAAAGAGAGTTTCCGTCTTCGTGTAACCTAAAAATAGATTGTGCATTGCATTTGGAGGAATGTAAGCAAATATGGAACTGGCTAACACAGTGATACGCCATAACGATAATATGTGATTGGACGACCCGGTCACAATTAGACGAAACGGGGATAGATAGTTGGACGAAACGTTGACACTTTAGGGACACAATGGTGACGACAAAAGATATAGATACATATCCATCGATCATTACACTGAATTGTCCGTAGATTTTCGCCAAGTTTGGTGTGTTGCTGTTTTGGCTTGTCACCGTTTTAGCTAAGACACATAAAATGATGACCTCACCAAAATGGGGAACTTATAGAATTAATTCTGGAGTTCGAGTAAGTGACCTTTTCGGCGAATAAAATATAGTTAACCGTCCATTATTTTCATTAGGATTTCGCCGTTATTTAATTGATGTATCAATGTTTTAGTCAGAACCGACTTCAACGGTTTTTTAGTTTTTGTTCGGTATTGGAGATGCAACTATGATCATGTCCCTTTAAAACTCTTGTCAACCTCCATGACTAGTGTTCTGGATATGAACCCACTTCTAGCTGAATTTATTATTACTTTTCATTTATCATAGCTTTTAGCATTCTTTCAGCTAAATCATGTACCAACACCTGGGTCATTCCATGTCAAACTGAATGAGCTATGAACCGACAAACCTGATGAAGCCCATCTTTATCTGAATTGCCAACATTATGGAAAATGGCATTCACAGAAATATTATAAGTCAGAACATCCTCATGTAAGAAAAATGTGGACATGCTGACGTTCAAAACTGGAGTAATCTTTGATTAGCTGTAAATCAGCAGCTGTATGAAATATTGATCTCAAATTTTGTACAAATGGCATTCTCAATAGTGTTGAAAAATCCTGTTAGATGAGTCTCATTTGGTTTGGTGAATTAAAAAAGCCAGTTAAATCTGGTGATCTGACATGATCCATCTACATCCTGTCTGTCGTGGCCTGTCTTAGGGCTTAAAGAAGAGAGATGAACAAGGTTTTTCTGAAAGAATTTCACCGATTGTTACGAGCACAAAATGAGTTCCCTCTCAACTTACAGTTTCTGCCTGTTGTTTCAGTGCTTGTGCTTTCCGTAGAGAGTTTAACATGTCCATAACACTTTTTCCTTTGGGAGAAGTTGCGTTCCTTATTCTTTTGCGAGCCGACATCTTGGCCTTGACAGCTTTGAAAGCCAGGTGAGCATTTTGTGAGAGCACTATATGCGAGTTGGTAAGAGTTGCACCACTACTGCCTGTTTCATCACTTTTAGTATTAGTGTTCTCCACACTCAAAGAATCCTCGTTTCCACTTTTGTCATCTAGACCGTCAATTTCGTCCAGACTAGCATTGCTGCCTACACTTTTGTTACAACTGTTATCTAATGATTCCTCCGATCTCTTGGCATATCTCTTCTTTTTCTTCTGTCCGGGAAAACTGTAATTCCCAGTCCTAACTTTCCTTTTCTTTTTAACTTTCCCCACAGATTTGTCCTCATGTCTACTTTCCGAATAGTTATCCGCACTTTCCTCTTCTGTTTCGTCCAGTGGGAAGGAATCGAGAGAGTCTACACTTTTATCACACTTTAAAACACTTTCTAGATCGGCTCCCTTGACTGTTTTGTTAGTTATTGGTGCTAAGTTCACCGTCTTAACTAAGGACTTGTTAGCTGACTGAAATGATTTTCTAGCTTTTGGCACAGCCTTTGTCAGTGAAGTCGAATCCATGGAAGAATCGGACGCGACCGAGTTGGAAAGTTTCAAGGTGACCTCTTGGTCGTTCTCCAGACCGTCAGAATCCCCGTTGACCTCATCATCACTGTCTTTGTCTTGAGCATTGTTAGATAAACTGTCATTTGTTACCTCCGAGATCTTACTTTCAGCATCGCAGCTGGAAGAAGTGGATACCCCAGCATCAGAGCCTTCATACCCATTGTCACAAAAGTTCAATGTGGTCTGCACTTTCTCCACTTGTTTCAAACAGTTTGTGGAATCGTGAAAATTGTGTGATGCTAGGACAGATTTGCCAGGAAGTCGGGCTGGGGAAATGGACATCTTTGCTCGAGGTTCTTTCTTGACCACCTCCTCTTTGAGTGACCTTGAAATGTCTACCCCTGACACATCATTCTGCATACCATTGGAATTGGTTGACCCTGTATCAACGGCTGTTTTAGCCTCGGGATCCTCCTCGGAATTCTTGTCCAACCCTTCTCCCATTTTCATCCCTGTGAAGTTAATCAGAGCAAGGTCATCTTCTGAAGACCCGTTTAAATGACCTTTGCGGTCTTCGTCTGGTGGCAATATAATACTGGGTGCACCCTCCATGGGAACATTCTGCAAAAGAGAACAACAGATTTTTTAGTTCTTATGTGAGACAATCTCATGAATCTTCCACTTTCATCCTCTCAAATATTTCAGTCTCAGAACCAAATCACAAATTGTTTACATAGGAGATCTTTCCACACTGCAGAAGTGACATTTCTGTCTTTACAAAACTAAGTTAGACAGGATATCAAAAACAAGACAGCTTGAAAAGAAATTTACAAAGAGACATGAACAGGAAATACTGTCTTTATGCATAATGCTATGTGACAACAATGGCGGCAACAAAGTAATGTACACAAGCTGACAATCATACACTGTGTACTGTTCCTGTACATCCAACACGTCACTTTATGCTATTGATGAAATACTGCCAAGTGTAGACTAACAAATACTCTATGAAATATTTTAAATTATTTTATTATATTTAATTTTTATTCCTTCAAGAGCCCTGCTTCTACAATGCAGTTTCATGTGGAATAGAAGCTAGCTAGACTTGATTAGTAGACTGGATAAAGGCTTTCAAAATAAATTTATTAATAAATGAAAAAGTAATTCCACAGTCAGTGGGCAGGACTACAAGTATGCTTGTAAGGCTAGTTCCGGCTTTCGTCTCTCGCATAACCTGCATAACATGTTTTATCTCAAGGAGGCAACGGATTTATGCGTTCTCCTGTTACTATGCCTTTTTATATCAACATCAATACTAAAACAACTTGGTAGCAATTTTAGTGCAAAAGGAACCTACTTTGAAAAGAAGCGAAAAGGACCGACCAATTAAATCAATTGTCTCCTACGTCCAATCACAGCCATGTTCACAATGCTATGTACTGACACTTATCAGTACAGGGACCAGCGAAACTGCTTATGATTTAAATTGTCCTTAATCAGGCCTTATAGTTAGCCCGTATAGCTAGACCAGCACAAGAAGAAAATATAACTTTTCAGTACATCAGAGATGTTTTATCACCTGGAATCTTGAATAATTTGCTTGATAAAACGTAATGACTGTGATTTCATCTCAGACGACAGAGGGGGTGCAGGATGTATGTATATTCTTAGACTCTCGACCAAAGTGCACTTAGTTCAAAAGATTTCATTTGTGTAAACTTTCAGCGACATTATCACATTAAAAGCTCATCTTGCACGTTCGCTGCTGGAATATCTCTGATTAATCTGCATGTGGACATTCAAAATAGAAGTATTTAGTTATAAACAAAGTTCAACTCCACGCTATTATTTAACAGACTTGTTTTAAACAACTGGTCGACTCATCTCCGAAAACCATCACAGACAAACATAACCTTTTCAAAAGGGTAAACATGAAGATGATAATTATTTCTATGAGCCCTAGCCTTGTTTCTAGTCTTCTTGAAAGATGAACACGTGACAAGCGATTCTTCAACTACATGTCAGGCAATAGGTTCCTAAATACTGAGGACAAATAAAGTTGAGTTGTACTTTAAACTGACCCGAATGTTTTTTAATAATTTGATTAAATATTCCATAAGGACTGTTGCAAGTCTATAAGAAAGTATGCTGCACCAGAGGAAGGGGTATGGCTGCGGAGCTGCACTATCTGCGGGCCATCTAGTGCAACGCTTTGTACACTTCCTCCACTGGAGAAATGCCGCTGAACTGAGGGAATAATATGGTGATCGAGAAGGGTCATCGCTTTTTCGCCCTGTTCCACATTCGCGAGAAAGCGAAGACTCGCGACGAGAAAGCGAAAGTTCGCGACGTGAAAACGAAAACACGAGGCTAAAAAGCGATAACACCAGACTAAAAGGGGAAACACGCGACGTGAAAGCGAAATAGTGTTTGTTCGCATGTTTTCGCTTTCCTGCTTTGTCGCGGACCTAAAACAGAGCGAGAAAGCGATGACCCTTCTGGGTCACCACACTATTGTGAGAGTTAAACAAGTGGCGTGTTCGATCCATATCACGTATATCCTTGTTGCTATAATAATCACAAATGTCACGTGATTTGAATTATGAATGGAAGTGGACAGACCTAAAGCTTGGCTAGAGGCGATATCCGTTAAAATAACATTTCCCTATTTACAAGACAAAATTTGGAACATGACCTCTGCCAAAGTTAATCACCTTCTTCAATTTAGGTGAATTAAGAGCTTGGACATACATGTCGTCACATGATATTAGAAGAAAACCAGGCAAACGCTGGTTGATTTGATGAGGTGAAACCTGTTGCTGTACCGAACACTTAGGAACTAATAATGGTGCTATGAGCATGACCAACATCACAAAACACAAACATTTAGCCATGTATGATAGATTAAAATGTAGTCTCTGAAGTAAGATTAATATTTCTATTTTTTTAAAATTAAATTGAAAGGATATACATTTGTATTAAAATAAATAAGATCCCAGAGAGACTGCTCACTGCAGCTATCTAGACTGGGAAAATATTTAGACTGTGTGCATTTAAAAAAAGTCCAGATTCGACAAATTTACCAACAATGCACCCAGAAACTAAAAATAGAACTAACTACGACACGAGAACAAGTTCATTCAATTTTCTTTCCTACAACAAACATTTGGGTTGGTTATGGTAAGAAATCTGTTAACAGCTAGAGCTTGTTTGACAACTTTTTTAGGTTTTGTCTAAGAATATAATAGTGTCTTCAGTAACTTCATCGATGTTAAGTATATAACGGGTTGACTTGTTCGGTCTCTTTCTCAATGGCGAACCGTCGTATATTTTAGGAACTTTACAGCCTTGGGGTCTAGACTAAAATATAGTCTCTGAAGTAAGATTGATATTTCTAATTTTTTTTAAATTAAATTGAAACGATATAAATTTGTAATAAAATAAATAAGATCGTATAGAGAGACTGCTAACTTCAGACCTGAAGCTGCAGCTGTATCTAGAAGGGGAAAATATCTAGACTGTGTGCTTGTCTTTGTTAAAATAAAACCTCAGGGTCTGGATGACGGACTAGCTTGGGGTCTTTACGAAATTGTGTAGTTACAACAGTACAGCGCGTTTCCCAGACAGATACTGTTGGTATTCTGGCAATGCCGCCTTGGTATTCTCTGTCGCTTACGTCTTGTACGGCGGCCGTCACACATTCCCTTTGTTCTACAAAGTCAACATAGCTCGGGGACATACCCTCCAATCAAAAGGACTGTCTGGCCTTGACATTTGACTGACACTCCAACTCTCCAAACATTTCCGTACATGCGCAGAAATAACGTAAATAAATATTGCCTTACAAACCGGATTTACAGCGTTATTTGGTGTAGATTCACGGAAGGAAGTGATATAGAGAAAAAACGAGAAGGGATAATATCCAATTCCAAGGGGAATAACTCTGATTTATACTACTTCTTACTCAAACACGCACCTGCTAAGTGTTAATGAAGACTGTCATACACTGCGATTCATCAAGAATACTGCATGAGGATTTCACATTAGTGACATAAAACTATCCAAGGTACAAATTCTGACACAGAGATGTCTGAACCATGATTTCATCCCAAGCAATACATGGTACTTCTATTCAACAATGTCCATAATGAAACAAGTGACTGCATATTTCCTCCTACAAATTTTACTGATTGTACGTGTGACTTTTAACGTCCACATCATTCGTAGATGACGACACCTGAACCATGAAAGGCGTTGAACTGGTGACTATATGATGACCAGGTCGCAGTGCTCCCTTGGACTCGGCCCCCAGCCCAAAATTGGCGTACGGGCGCTACACCCACTTGAAAGAAAAATGTCCATGCATACTTCGATAATAAAGTGTTATTATTCATTATTATTGATATTTAATTATAACAATTTCCGCCATATTTGTTACTTGTAAATGGGAACACACGTAATGAGGAACCATGACAGTTGGCGGTTGGAACGCCCAACGAGATTTCTAAATGATGATGACATCATTAAGGCCGACGAAATATGATGAGACATATTTAGAAGCATGAGAACTAGACTGACTAGCTCGTAATGGTGGTTAGATTGTCAGATTGTCAGCCGTTTAACCAAGAAGCCAGGGTCTGGACAAGTATTGATGGTGTAGGACTTTATAAGCCGAGTGGTGGCAACACATAAAGATGTCACAAAGTTTAGGACGCTATAAAGCCCAGACTCAGCCCGTGTTTATGGAGACATTACTGTCGTGTCCCGACCCGCGGAGTGTTTACTGGACAACGTGCAGGACATTATGTCATCGCGCCGGACGTGGAATTAAGTCATCTTAATCTTAAACCTATAGGGAGATGTATAGGTTTTAACCAATGTATATTTTTAAGATATCACTGTCAAGCTTCATCTCATTCTGTTTGTTGTCCCACTTTTCAATCTGAACATTTGCACCCTCCTCCTCATCCTCATCAACATCAATCATCATCAGTCGTCATCGCCTGATAACGACCACCATTATCGTCATCATCATCATTATCATCGCCTGATAACGACCATCATCATCATCATCGCCTTATAACGGCCACCATCATCATCATCGTTATCATCATCATCACCGCCTGATAACGACCACCAGCATCATCATCATCATCGCCTGATAACGACCATCATCATCATCATCGCCTGATAACGGCCCCCATCATCATCATCATTATCATCATCGTCTGATAACGACCATCATCATCATCGTCCGATAACGACCGGTGCATTGCTCTAGTGCTCTTCACATCCCTGGCTTAAAGCTTGAAATAGACTTTTGTCAAGACCCCAAGGCTACACAATTGCTTAAATACAAGTGAAGACAGAGGAGAAAACATTGCGCCTCTACGAATTCATGTCCTCTCCTATATCTCTCAGGCAGACCTAGCAGAGAGCAGCGTCATAGAGTAGGCTACTAGTTTTTTTAAGTTAAGCTTTCTATGCCTTGACTCAGGGCCTTGACAAAAGCCTGAACTTGAAAGTGCTTGTTACGTTACGTATTTTAATCAACGTCAGGTTTAGAAATGAAGTTCTTGTTAAACAATAATAATTTTTAACATGTACCCTAAGTCGAACGATGTTTACCCATGAATATAGTTATAAATTAAGCACGTACAATATTGAGATTGTGTCATACATAATGAAACTGATATCAGCATGATCTGAATTATGGTTTGAAACGATCGATATTGACACTATTACGTGAGTATTCCTGCATTAACTTACTGAATACATACTCTGACGAGACTTGAACAAGCCGGTGGCGCTTGCGGTATATTTCAAAGGCGGGTATCCAATGGAAACAAAGGTCTGTAAATATAATAAAACGAACCCGCTGTTAAACAATTAAATCTTTTCACAAGAAGTTGATTCGGAGTGGGTCAAGGAACAGTGGCATATTTAGAGCGTTGTTATGACAAGCAAAAGTAAAGGGTTTTATCGTCACAAGAAACTGACTTTGAGATGTCTTGTATGGACATATAAATAAGACTCACGTATGACATGTACATGGACAGCAGACATACGAAGCTGAAATACAACATTTTTGTTGGAAAGGGATCCGGAGGCTTAACCTTGGGGAAATAATCAAGGTCGTTGCTAAACTCTCAAATCATACTATTTTAAATGGAAAACTAATCTTGATGATCGAACCTGCTTTACAGTTCTATCCTGACGTCTAAAAGAAAGCATACCAAATGATTTCAATTATTTTCCCTTACGTCTTTATGCCATAGTTGATCAAAAGGATGCTTGGA
>JAUELE010259078.1:0-10461 GCA_031471655.1 Diodora aspera | reverse complement strand
AATCGCCATTGTGTTGTTTTCAAAGTTATATTTTATCAAACTTTTTGTCAGTAACATTTATCAAAACATTGCAGACCATTTTAATAATGACTTAAAAGCATAACAAAACGGTATATAAATCGTATTCGCCTAAAACTAACGAATTATTTGAAGTATGAAGTATGAATGATGAATGCCCCATGTGACAGCTTTTTGAATGATGAATATTGAATCATGAATGACCAAATTTAAATGATGAAGTGTGAAGTATGAAGTATGAATGCTCCGTGCGACGCCTGCCTAAGGAATTGTAGCCAATCCGGGTAACAATTAATCAAAGCGATAACATTCACAGAAAGTTTATCTGCACGGATTTATTGCCAAAGAAGTACAGCTGCAATTCCGATTCTCAAAACTGTTCTACACAGTTGACTGGACACGACAGCCTCTGAACGTAAATTTGTCCCTGAAAAGAGAATGAAATCACTCTGTTTAGAAAAAGATATACACCATATCATTTGCGAAACCAGTATATGAATGGCTACATTTCTGAAATGAAAACCTTGTCACTCAATCGATGAATTTATATAAAAACATACAAGACAGCTTCGAGGCAGATTGTAAAATGTCAATGAAACTTCTCATTTTATATATCTATTTGAATTCTACGGTTGTCGAACTTACCAAGCTGCATTCACGTCAATGCTTTGCAGGGTGAGATCAGTTGGTGCATTCACTCTGTCTGTTCCGCAGTTGGTGACTTGGGAATCTGGGAAATATTTTCGTTTTGAGTTAACGGATTTTATTACTAATGCTTCATGTCATTAGCCTCAGAAAGCTAAAATACTCGGCTGTGAATGCGGAAACAGTTCTTGTTCAAGACAAGGTTGGAGATGGAGAAGAATAGAAGAATATATCAACGACTAAATCTATCACTTAATTATTTGTATACAACCCAGATCAATCTGAATGGAAACAGAAGCCACAATGTGATAAACCGTTTGAAAAATGTTCACAATTGCCTCATTATCACTTCTGCTACATCAATCTATACTTACCAGGGAAATGGCAGCACATGATGTCCCATAAGCCTGAGTGAAAAATGACTCCGTTGATAAGTTTGTTATCAGGGCAACGGAAATGCACCGCCTGGCCTACTGTCACAAATTCTCCTGCAATGGTAAGACATTTAAATAGGATGTGCAAGAGCCTGACCGTTTGTTAGGTGTGTTCCTGCAATGGTAAAACATTTAAGTAGCGCGTGCAAGAGCCTAGCCGGCTGTTAGGTGTGTTCCTGCAATAGTAAGACATTTAAATGGTGCTTGCGAGAGCATGGATACCTTGGAGCATACAACTGCAATGATATAATATGTTTCATTTAAGTGCTGAATTTACATTGCGTCAATATTATTTACTTAAAATTGGAACAGCAAAATGACCAATACTATAAAAACACATCGTTTTAAGATCGTTTATCGACACATTTTCATTGCTGGTGCAGTGGCATCGATAAAAACAAAAAAGCATTTTGCAATCATTTCATCACTGACTATTTTGTTGCAAATTTTAGTCCGGATCCGGGGTGGGGGCACATGTGCCCTCCTTTAGCTCGCCTTTTAATTTGTTTTGCTATGTTAGCAGCAAACCAACCCCCGAAAACTCGTTCAATATGCTCATCAACTATGGTGTGCTCCCCCTCTCCCGTTTACGCAAATCTTGAATCTGGCCTTGTTAGTTTCGTTTGACAACTGAAAATATTTACGTTCCCAAGCGCAGCCGGAGCTCCTTGCCTGTCGATTACAGGTGGTGAAACACTGTCCGCTGTAGTAGCAGTTCTTTGTATTCATGGTTTCATCTCCAGCGCATTGAACATTGCCGTTGCCAGTTTTGAAGTTGGCCTCTTTTTGACCTGGGTATGCCCTTGACAGGCCAACAAGGGCGATAACCAATACAGCGAGGATCTGGAATAATGTATTATACAGTGAGGTACAATTAATGGTCCATTACAGGGGTGGCGCCAGGGATTCCCTGACGGGGGGCGGAGTACAAATGTACAGAAATACGGTAATATACACTCATTTTTATCCCGACGAATTGCTATATTTTCCTCCGAAGGGGGGGGCTAAGGTTCCCCGATAGGGGCTGTAGTCCCCCCCCCCCCGCCCGCCACCTGGAGCCACCCCTGGTCAATAATGGTTGGAACCTTGAATACAGCGCTTAACGTTTCAACTTCTTAGAAGCATTCGTGGAAGTACGTCTTAATAGATGTTAAGTTGATGATATCGTTTATGTAAATTATAATATAATAACAGTTTATTATCCATGTTTACACAGACAATTCATGTTCCACCTTTACGGGTTGTTGTTGCAGCAGTGCAGCACCAGTTCAGCTGGGCCAATTGGGACAAGTAGAGTTAAGTATACCTTGTCCAAGGATACAACACGGCGCGCCGCTAGCTAGGATCGAACCCGCGACCTAACCATCGTCGGATCACAAGCCCGCTGCCTATTGCTCACGGCTACTGCGTTATCACGTCCACTGGTATGCTCAAGTTTATTTTGCTTTAATGTTTCTGATTATTTATTGTTTTCATGCGTCAGTTTTTCTAATCACACTATTTGGGAAAAATAAAAAAATAAAAATCTGTAACTTTGTAAAAGAGTATAGCCTACTGAAGCTATACAGAGCATCCGTCTGAGAATGAAAATAAACATCTTTGTACCATCTTGGCTTGAGCTGTACATGTTTCCGTATTCAGACGATATTTGTCTTTCTGTTGATACTGTTATCAGTCTACAGAAGAAGTATCCTCGGTCGATTTTGCGTTATATGGGGTTGTGGGATTGATTTTCATACAACAGAAATTCTGATCTTTTGAAAGGCCGGTAAATAGAATAATCGGGTCATTTGATTTTATTATGAAATGGGGAAGGTTAAAGGTTTCCGCTTTTACTTTCTAGGTCTTTTGTTTTTTTCACACATTTTCCCGGTCTACAGCTGTGTAGGCATTTGTTCAGTTACTATTCCAGTATTCAAAATGTGCTTCCATAATTGGTTGATACACCGATTAACAAGTAAAAACACCTATCAAGTCAATCGTAGCTACTCGTCTGTTTCCGTGATCGGGCACAGGACTCGTATGCCTCTCGCCATTTTTGATAAGACCTACCTCAGTCCAGCGCAAAGCGAGTACAAAAAGAAACTGATTTGAAAACTACTGTAGGGAAAGATAACTTTGAATTGGTGTTGGTTTGCGCCTTCGCTTCATATTATTCGAGTAAAGCGATGTTATTAAATTATATTTTATATCCTCCAAATTATAAAATTTCAGACTTAACAGATGAGCACATTTGTGTTATAAATCTCCATCCAAACAGATTAATTTAAAAACACTTTCAATGGAACTATTTGGTCGCATCACCTCCAAAAGTGCGCCAGGATTTCGTTTGGTAACACTCGGCTTAATCCGTAAAGACTTACATGAAATGTGCTCTGTGTCTACAGTTGTAATGGTTGTGACATCATATTGCAAACAATAAGTGAATCAATCGAAGTTATCTGTTATACAGATGCCTCCAGGTACGACCATTGACCATAGGAGGGATTCGGACAAAATTGCTCAAAATGTCAACGTTGCACAGCAGAGTGTCAACGTTTGGGTTTTTTGTTTGTTTTATTTTGCTATTCGTTTTTACTAGGTGGTCATTTTCTGGCAAGAAGGTCACTACCCCCGCCCCTTCCCCAACTCCGAGGGTGCCCATACGCCTATAGGTACGACTGACCTTTTAATTACCAAAATTAGTGATCTTAAACTGTTACATTGTATAGAAGAATGAAATACGTCTTATCTATCCAGCTCACTGTTTAAAAAATATCGATGCTTTGTAACAACAATTACCTAGGTATTGGCAAAATCTTAAGAAAATAGGCTGCCACCAAGCCTGATCAAACAGAAACGATGCCACAATTGTGTTTACATCCCTGAAACGGTGAATGGATGTTTCTAAACTGGCAACACAGTATTTGGATTAGACCAAATTGGACGCCACACCGAAAGAAACTGTTTGAACATAATATATTCAATAAATAATTAATTGTTGTCTCAAACTTAATGTATTATTTCCTTGCAAATATGAATGATACCTGTTTACGTCGATTAAATCAGTATGTAGATTGATATGAAGACTTCCAGTTTTTTGCTTTGAAGGTAACACAATTTTGGTTTGAAAACAAACAATTAAAAGACTTCTTGAAACTGTTGTATGTATATTACAGACTGAAAGTAAATGTGCGAATGAAAAATGTTAAAGAATTAAATTGACGATTAAAGCGACATTCATTTGAAATGGAGGGGGACGGGGTATGGGATGGGGGTGCAGTGCATGGTTAGCACGTCGGTCAAGAAATTGGCAAGCCTTGGCAATTGTGGTTCGAGTCCCCCCCTGGCACATCTCTTTCAGTCCGGATGAACAGGAGCCCCGACACCGACGTGATGTTGGTGAGACCGTGTAAATTTGGCTGAAAGACTGCCGAAAAACCACGTAAAACCTCAAATCACTCACTGTTATAATAAATACATTCACTGCAAGAGAAGGAAGAATGACTCATACTCACCATCATCATGCTGACTTTCGTAGATGTTCAGAGAACTTCTCGAATGAGACCGTCTCTTCAAGGTCTATTTATATAACAGCCAGCCAAATTTTAATTTCACAGTTGACTACAAATTGAATATTCTTGTTTGGTTTTCTGAAGAGTACCTGTTTATCCAACTGTTACCATTTTGACAGAGATCATAATCTAGAATCGCAAATTAAGAGGAAATATTATTTTGCACATAAACAATGCATGCATTGTTGCTGAATGTGTAGCGAATCATTTTTAATTTTTTAAACACAAATTGCAAGTAGCTAAGTTGCTGTATTTTCTGAATCCAGTTTTCTGCTAATAAATGAGTATTTGGAAAATTGTATGTTGCGAAGGGTTACATGTGATAAACGCCGTAACGTAGATGCCAGTAAGCAAATATTAGAATTACAATTTTGGGCAGGACCGGTTTTAAGCCGATTGGACAGATTGCTCCCGATCGGGCTCCACACTTAAGGGTCCCCGCGCTAAATTTATATTTCCTATTTTTTTTTTTTAATGCATTGGGGTCTGTTCTTTTCCTTCTTACAGTTCCCACTGGTGATGCCGGCTTTCCTCCTGAAAGTTAACAAATGGCTGAAAGAGTCCCACTATAAATTCGACCAACCAACCTCTTCATGACCTCAAACTGGGATCCGCTAAAGTAGCCTCCAATTGGGCTCTGCGGTCCATAAAACCAGCCCTGAGTTTGGGGTTGGTTTAGCCAACAGTAGCGTACATAAGTGTTGAACAGACAATGTACGTGCTGACACAGACTGCCTTCATATTATACAATGATAGAGTCATTCCTCGTGTGAAATTGCACTCTTCAAAAATAACAAGCATGAGGTTCTATCCCAGTGTGATTTCAGGGTACTGCTCAATAACCAACTATCACAAATAATATAAGTATCCCCACTTAATATCCTTGTAGTTAACACACCCCCATTAACGCTTAGCTGTGCTTCGGAACAAAAGGTTATCCAAGGCTGTACCTTCTGCATAATCAGTGTGCCGTGTCTTTGTTCCTTAAGCACCCAAAGTATAATTATACCAGCTCATCTAGGCAAATGCCAACCCAATTCTTCTAATAATGTTACTTACCTGCACCCTGTCAATTTTGCTATTTTACAACACTTCTTTGATAACTCTGCACTTAATGCTTACACAGAAGACACATTGTACCAAAACCCAATTCACATCAAAATTCCTAACTTCCATTTGTATTCTCATCAATTTTCAACTGTTGTAGCCAACGATCACAAAGATCATCTTAGTCTTCAGCGTATGGTACAAAGTGAAAAAAATAAAAGTACTATCTTTAAAACACTAACTGCATCTCTCCTGGATGGCCAAATTAACATCCAGTCAACCTTCTTTAATACTAAAAACATTTTACTTATTATCTCATTATCACTTTCCACTATTACTATTGTTATCATTGCTTGGCTTGTGTTTAAACTCAAAGCTCTAACAGCAGCTTTTCTATTAATCCACAACCCAGTGTAAGCTTCGCCGCTCTCCTCTTTTGAATTTCACTTCCCTACTCCTACAACCCCCTCTAACACATCTACTAGTGTATTTGCCCAATTATATGATTATATTCCCCTTGTTGTTTGCCTAATACTTTTTATTTGTACAAGTATTCTTTTTTATAAATATTGTTCATCTGTGTCCAGTCACACAACTATTTATGTGGAATTAACAACAGGAACATTATGTCAGCTCATTCCTGTTTTGCATTTCAATCAATGTCTAAGTTGATGGGTTATCAAACCACCACAAACAATTCTTCATGTAACTCTGCCAGGCTATTTATCCCGCATCTTAAGTGTTCATTGGTCCGATTTTAAAATTGCAAGTAAGTTCACCCAGCAGTCTCTGCAAGTCCCTAGTGTTATCAAACGTTCCCCTTTTATTGCCAAGCGCATCACTTCTATCATTGCTCAACCATTTAATGCTAATGTTATGGTCAAGCACCACAACATGTATGAAGTCATTAACATTTCAGAGTAAACTGAAATAATCCAACTTATAGGAGAAACAAAGGAACACACATATTGTTTGTAATATCTTCACTGTGTACAAATCATGCTCAAATCATTGTCGCTTTTGTGGGCCAAAGCCTTCCCAAGACGGAGGGGTGTTGTCACAGTGTATATATTTTATATTTCTTTCATATTGTCATGACGCATATAATTTATATTTCTCGATTTGTCATAGTCTACTTTTTTTGTATTTCTTTCATATTGCACTAATGTTATTATCTCTGTGTACACATACCTTTTTTATTGTGTATGTTTCCTAATTTATCTAAAATATTAATTTACATTTACTCGAAGTGCAAAAGTTTATTTTAAGTATTCATCTGAACTCTTTTCTTAAGCGTTAAATCCTTAATTATCATATGTACGCCAAGTTCTAATCTGCAAGCTAAAGCTTAATCTCGCCTAGCTGCAGACTCAGTGTTTGAACATCGCTCAGTTAATGCTCTAATTAGCAAACCTCGCTAGTTAGCACATTTCACCCCTTATTGTTCTAAATTCCTTAATCACCTTGTTGCATTGTAATACTCCTGTAAATTATTTTTTAACTCTCAATTGGCATTTTGCGATGTTGGGTGACTACAGTTTGTTTTTATGTATCCATGGTAACGCTAGGCATGTCCAAGCGGGTTTGACTGCAGGTCCCCATAAAACTGGGCCAGTGTCCCTTCATCTTCACTTTCTTCAACTGCAGTCAAACCTGTTGGTCATCTTTACTTTTATACTTCTCAGGTAAGTTATGGTTTTACTTTTTACT
This sequence comes from Diodora aspera, assembly GCA_031471655.1. Classification (NCBI taxonomy): domain Eukaryota; kingdom Metazoa; phylum Mollusca; class Gastropoda; order Lepetellida; family Fissurellidae; genus Diodora; species Diodora aspera. The sequence continues at coordinate 3,053 of JAUELE010259078.1, read as the reverse complement.
CTTGCACTCGTAAAACACTAAGAGTCTAAGTCGATGTAACACAAGTTAAAAGCCTTAATTGCTTTGGATGTTTTGTATATATTTCCTACCTGTACATTGTTGCACGATGTTGGTAAATGCCCATGTTGGTACAGTGCAACACACATAGAGTAAATACATGTACATGATACCAAATTTCACCTTGTGAATAGACCTTCTTTTTTCGTATTTTTACCTTTAAATACCTCTCACGTGATACCGTAGTTATCTTGTAAAGTGTTGCTTTTCTATATGTTTATTGATATCATAATTTCCTTCATATTCAGTATATTACATAAGTATATTTATTTCAGGTGCAGATATTGCAATTGTATATATGATCCTTTAACTATTCATGTTATTTATGATAAACTTTCCTCAACTGCAGTCAAACCTGTTGGTCATCTTTTACTTTGATATACTTTTTAGATTAGATAATGTGAGATCGTCAGTGACAACAAAAAGGGAGATAACCCACGATCTCAAATTAAAATAATTGAAACTCGTGCTCCGCAAAAATCATGAGTGTAACTAGCATGGGTGTAACTTGCATTGTAACGATGCTTGGGGGTCGGGGACGCCTTTAGGAGACTGTGGGACCAGGGTGAAGCCGTGGTGGGACACGATGGAGTGGAGGGGGGCATTTTTACATGAAAAATCGCTAATAGGCCTATTTAATGGAGCTACCATTTGACTGTATTGGAAGGGGGGGGGGTGCATGAGTCAAGAGAAAACATAAATAGTTTGTTTCCAGTTTATACTTATGAAATGTATCCAATGAAATGGAATTTTCCAATTAACTTTAAATCCCAGTAGCGGATGCAAGGACATCCCGAGCTGGCTCCGACCCCCATTTTAAAAGTTCAGTGAAGACTGGCAATTGTCTGGCATTATTTTGACCAGTTACAAAGTTTGTTTTGACCCCACTCATTGCAGGAACACACGACTCAGCACATTCTTTTTTTAAAAAAACAACCCAAGTCCGTGAGAGGAGACCCTACGATTCACCAACAACTTTTAATTCACATCTGGACTTCAGCATTGCAGTATTGGTTCAAGTTTTTCACAGAAGGAGGAGGGACTTTAGTTCCCTCACTTTTGAAGGGATAAAGGGCTGACACCCACCCTCCACCCTCCAATGAATTCACTAGAAATCGCTCCGAAAGCGTCTACGACGATCTGGCACCCCAAACGCATTCGGGGTCTTGGCGGCCCCTGGACTCTCGCCTGATATTCTTAGATAGTTTCACCTCTGCAATTGCCTCCGTCGTTTCTGTAATTACATTGTCTTATTTGAACTAGTTTTAAAGCTCATTTTGATCTAATTAAAGGCAGGAAAATGCGTCATGAGCTCCTATAAATTAAACATTTCTTGGGCAGGATACCTCAACCGACCGTTATAGAATGGAACGGGGTAAGGCGCCCACTTACATACATACATACATACATACATACAAACATACATACAGAAACACACACACACACACGTACAAACACACATACATACATAGGGGAGAGGGGGCTTTTCGGAAATGTAATCCCTGGGGACACCAACTCCCTAGCGCCCCCCACACACATTGAAATAGCTCCCGCTATGTGTGTAAATCAATATCTCGTGTAAACTAAGTAATATAAGAATGGGGAGGATGTTTTAGGACTATGGTAAAAAACATCAAAGGTAAGTTCAATAGAATTAAGTCACAAAAGTTGTGAACTAACAGATGACTGCAACTGTGAACACTTAAAAAAATCTACAGAGGTACTCTCAAAACAGAAGTAATATCGTTTTGTTTGCCACCAGAACTGAAGCAGAAATCTTTTCAGACTTTGTGTAGTTATCATTTCGTGCATATTTGTTTTTTATTAAAATAGTAACAGAATGTTTCCAATTTCCAGTTGTGACAATGTTTTTAAATGTTCCCCACCGCCGACAGTGTTGCCACTAGTGCCACTGCCCCTGTCTTAACACATTATATATTCCTGTAATTACATTAAATATCAAACGTAATATTTAAAAAAATTAATAGTTTGTCGGCAATTATCCAAGAAAAAAATAGATTGTCTCACACCATGGCATACCAAAATAGTTTGCAACAGAAACACCCCTTTCACCCCTACCACCATAAAAATCAAATGGTCGTTCCCTAAGTATAGATCAATCTGCTCACTATTTAGTGACCAATTTTACTGTACTAAATACATGCATATGCAGGCCCGGATCCGATTGGGGTGGGGGGCACAAGGGGAACGTGCCCCCTTTAGCTCGCCCCCTAACTTTGTTGCCATGTTATCAGCAAACCAGCCCCCAAAATAGTACAAGAACTTTTGCATGTTGATTTTGAAAATGTTTCCAGTGAAGCATGCCCCCGGACACCCCCACAAAATGATATCTTTTATCTACTATGTTCTGCCCCCCCCCTCCTATACGCAAATTCTGGATCCGGCCCTGATATGTAAGCTGTAATGGCACTGGTCTTAATATGTTTATAAATTCTTTTTTTTTCTTTTTCTTTTCGGGGGAAAATGATGTGAACCCGTCTGCGGATCTGCGTACATAGAGATTACTGAACGAGTGTCTGTTATATACCATATGCATGGATCTCACACGAGTTGTTTACAAAAGTATCAAACGAGCGAGTTTCAAATACCATGACTTGAGTTCATTGTGCCTCAGATTTAGCCTTAAGGGCGAAGAAAGCTTTAATGTATATGTTTTGTCTCTCTATAAACAATGTCGACTTTTTGTCTAAGTTTGTATTTTTAAACTCAATACAGCCAATTGTATTCCCCTGAAAGAGGTATATAGGGGGCTAAAGACGTTCTATTGCTAAGTCAAATACGCACATTTTGAAATAACAATAAAATACACACATTTTCAAATAAGAATAAAATACACACATTTTCTACAGAATGTTCCCCGACGAATTGCTATACCCCCCTCCCCCTGCTGGCGCCACCCCTGATCTACATGCCTGCTTCAAATATCACGAAAGCCATTAGGACCCCCCACCCCACCTTGAAGCTGCTTCCGTCGC
>JAUELE010259067.1:0-10462 GCA_031471655.1 Diodora aspera | reverse complement strand
AGGTCTTGACAAAAGTTTAGAATTACGGTAAAGCAGAGAAGAGTGACATATACACCTGTGAAGTAGCTTTCTATACAAAGACTCCGGGTATTAACAAAAGTTGGAAGACAGAGAGAAGTATCACACAATACGTTCAAGTCGTCGTGGGTCAATTCTCTCAGCCTTAACTCACCATCTTGAAACTTTTGTCAAGTCCTTGAGCCAAGACATGGCTAACGCAACCTCATCTTACTGCATGATACTCTTCTCTGCTTAGGCCTGCCTCCAACATAGCTAGGAATGACAATGTAGTCTCAATAATAGTAATCATTTCTTTATATACTGACGTGCAAAAGAAACGATACCAAATGATTTCAGTTATTTTCCTTTACGTCTGTATGTCATTGTTGATCATAAGGATGCTTGGGTTTCAGTGAGTGTAATTTGATTGACATCGTGTCATTGATAAAACTTCCTAATCTTTAAGGGATATCTCTTGTATATCCAAAGTGTGTGTGAATTTGTTCAGTAGTCTCTTTACATCTTGGTATCGCTTATTTTGCACGCCAGTAATTATTACAGCAATTTAACCGTCTTAGGTTCTTGACCAAAGTTCAGTGCCCCGTTCCACAAAGCGATCGTAGACTGTAAGTCCTTAAGGTCGAGATTTTAGCAATAAAAGGATATGATGAAATCACCGTCGAGATTTTAGCAATAAAAGGATATGATGAAATCATCATCGTACAGACTTACGATTAACTTAGCGCTACGATTGTTGTGCGGAACTCGATCAGCCCTGGCGACATTTTCGTAATTTGTGTATAACCTGACGAAGATATCCTAAGTTTTCAATCGTTCTTTAAACAGATTCACAACACGACTGTATTATATTAATCTGTGGTATTGACCGCATTTAAAACAATTCGTCAAGAAGCGGACGTTATTCGACCGACTTGCTCACCTATTTCTTTCACAAGTGTTAGCGCAAGGGTATTTCCTGTCCGGAACCTGCTACCGATTGACCTTCAGTTCGGAGAGAGGTCACGTTGACCTCACCAGGATACGCATGCGTCAGAATGTGTAACAAGGAAACACATCATTTTAGAAAATTTCAGTTGTTTCATCTCTCTACTTTTTATCATTAACAAATAGTAAAGATTAATGGAGCAATCTTTTTTTAATCTCCATCAAGTCTGCAGAGTGTGGAGTTCAGGCTTGTCGACATTCTGACTGCAACAGACAGAGGATGACGATCATTATTTGTTTTATAGTTTGCAATTTTAATTAATGTGTATTTATATTGGCAGGTGAACAAGGAACTTGAGCATGAATTAAGCTTGTTAAACTGTTCGTCTGAATTAATACAATACAACATAAGAAGACAACAAGGACTAATGGATTACAAGAGTAACAACATGTTGAGTTTCAGATTTGAATAATCTTGTTCCTTTTTTAAAGTTTTGTACAAATTCTTAACATTTGTAATTTCATGATACATTGCATGATTACAAACTGAAATATAAAAATGTGTGTGTCTCTATATCTCTGAAATCTATGCTTAATTTTAACTCTTGATTCAGGCAGCCTGTTTATTGTATCCAAAATTATTTGCAAACTATACTGACGTCCAAAAGAAAGCATATCAAATGATAATTAATTTAAGCAGAATATCGACGATATGTAAACACTCTCGAGTAATAACCTCTTTATCATACAATGTCATTCTTACATTTATCAAGAAAACCCCTATTTACAACTTCCCGTACTCGTACTTGCCCCGACGGATATAGAAAAATATCTGTAGGCTTTATCCTGTGGAGAAACCACCACATTGTATGATAAAAGATATTATTTTTTAGCGGGCATCCGGGGACATATTCTCCGGGAAACTGTTTAAAATCAGCATGCCAGATAAATGTCGGCCCATTTCAAGAGTTTTCATAATATTTTGGGAGCTGATTTGATGTTTACAAACTAAATTAAAGGACGAGCTAAGGGTGGATGTCGGGGAGGGGGAGGGGGCAGCTGCTCCTAGTGGACCCCTCATTGGATCCGGGGCCGCTATTTAAGGTAAGAACTCAGATAATGCCTGATATTAATGTTTGATTAATATGAGAAGAAACATTAAAAAAAACTATACTGAGATGGTCAGATATTCTTGTCCGTCTCACTGACTGGGATTTGTTTTAGGTAGCCTAAATACAGTCTAGCTGAAAATTATTTGCTGTGGAAACATGATTCACAACTGACACACAACACACACACACACACAACTGACTAAAATAATATATTTCATTAACTAATTTGAGTTTGGCGATGCCATTTACTATAGAGAATGAGTTTTTAGTGTCATGACAACAATGCATGTATATCAAAAATCGCTTAAGCAACGACGCAGATGTCGAGTTATTGTTCATGCAGTACAATCTGAGAGTAGACTGCTAGGGGACCGGCACTTTCACCCTAGACTGACTGCTAGTCTGTCTCCCAGACCCTGGAACATACACAGAAAGTGGAGCCTGCCCAAGTCTAGATATTTATCAAGTCTAGGAGTTCTCAGTTCCAGGCCTGGTCTCCTTTTCTGAGTTTATTATGTGGTGGTATTATGAAAATGTAGATAAAGCTTATTTCTGGAGATAAATGTTAGTCAAACTGACTGCACTCTGAAATATATTTTTTCTCTCCCTTTTAAATTTAATAATTAGCTATCCTCAGACTTACTATTGTATAGACTTGCCAAGTCTCTTAAGGCAAAACTTACAGGGCGTATCAGACAGACTGCTTTCACCGTTCCCAAACATTTTCAGATTCCATTGTGATAACTCGACTTTTCATTTCGTTATGCATTTGGAACGAAAGAAAAGTCCATCTTGCTTTTTCATTGAACAGAACAGATGCTCTACATACGACTGATCTTAATTGTTACGGTTCTTTAAGAATAATTTACAGCCATGAAGCAAGTCCTAGGAATGATTTTGGACTTCTTTAAAATATATAATTATATACGCCGGCCTTGACTGACGGTACGGGAACCATTGAATTGTATCAGCTGGTGTGTGTGTCGGGTGCGCAATGTCCACCGATCTTTGTCTTTCACTACCTTCTTGCATTGTGGTTCTCTAATCTGATAAACGTGGTTTAATTTCTACTTTAGAACCCGTGAAAAACACTATACCTGACTGTCTGGATAACAAATACCAAAATGAATACCTGGTCTATTTTGGTACAACAAAAGTCACGATCTAGAAACAGCAAGTAACTTGTTCCGTATTGTAAATCGAGGTGTCTTATAGAATCGTGATTAGGAAATGAGTTACTGCGACATTATATCTGTTGATTGCAAGATCTTTATTTCTGTACGAGAACAAAATATCTCGATAGATTTCAACACGCTAACTATTCCGAGGAGTTTAGTCCAAACTAGAAACACTGTATGTAACAGCATTGACAGCAATGTTATCAAATTTGTTTGCTCAAATGTTGGTGTAATATGTTTTGTGGCTGTGAAAACTAAGTTTAAGAAATTGTATGGACATCTGACGAGTAGGTTAGAAGTCAGTCAATTAAATTAATACATGTGCTGAAGAGAACAGAGGTCTGCAAGAACATTACATACAGACATGGGAGTGCTGGGTTTGTGATATGAAAATACGATGCTTACGTTTTACTCATAACATGCTTTCTGATCATTAAACTCTTCTCGAAACTCGCCTGTACAATGACAGTATGTATTGCCCTTACCCATAAGCTAGAAACCTTGAAGAAGAGAGTGATGTGTATATTTTCGCAGTCCTGTCAAAACCTCGTATCTCAAAAATGAGTTACACCTTACATAGCAACGCTGATGCATCATGTATGTTCTGTACAAATCTCGTTAGAATCGACTAATAAATGCAAAAGATACAAAAACAATTTGAAAACTCGTATCTCTTTGTCGGTTTGAAAATGAAAAAGTTCTTTTTCGATTATCTCAAAACCTTTCAAAGCCCACATACGTGTATTTGATAAGACTGCGACGATATATACTAGTAAAATAAATTTTAAAGAGGTCACATGTTGTGACATGCCAATGATAATGGTTGATGCAGGGTATGTCAGCAGGTTGTCTGGGTCTGTGGTGGTTTCTACTGATATGTCAGTGACTCTGTCTAATTTATATGTATTATAAGTGTACTATATATGGTCCTGGTCATAAAGGTCATTTGGTGCGCTTTTCAATGATCGTTTATTGTTTTCCTTCAATATATATATTTAAACACCACTGAATAGGAAAAAGAAGATAATCGTTAATCGCTTTCTTGGATTAAGTATAAAGCGGACTCTTTGTCATTTGTATGTTAAATCAAAGATGGAAATATTGTTTTAGCTATAAAAAGTGCTTCACATTGATAATATTTATTTGTAACTTTCCTTCTTGTAATAAATTTAACAGGTAGAATAAGAATTATTCTGAGAATATGATAATGAACATACGGTTCTGAAATCCTACCTCCTTATTACAAAGGGATTGTTTACCATGTGAGATAACAGTCAGCGGTTATCGATACTCACATTCAACTTTTGTTTACATGCCAAGATAAGGGGGACCTTTATTGCCATTCCTGTTATTACAAGCGTCATATTTTGTTGTGTTTCGTGTAGGTTCACATAGAATGGCGATAGTTTTATTTGTCAGTGAACACAATCCTGGAGGAATGTTTCCTGTACAGAGACCAAGAAGACGATGTCGACATCGAAGGTCAATGCTTCCCTCTTGGCAACTCTATTGACACGGAATTACATCCTTAACAATTGTGTTGACTCTATGGTATAATGTGTTGATCTTTGTTGTAAATCTTGAAGCTAGGTCAAACAGAGACGCATCTATCTAGACACTTTGAATTCTTCTTCTAATCAACCGAGAGAACAATGTCACGAATTGCGTGTTTCCTGAGGATAACTCTTATAGCCCTTTGTAAATATATCATATTGAAATATTTATGTGCTTTGGTAAATAGTTCATATGAGAAACCTTCATATGTTAAACATCAAGAATGTTGGCATTGATGTCGTGTTTAGAATTCCAGTCAAGGAATTTACTTCTTTTGAAGTTCGGATATCTTGCAACACCAACTTACCATTCATACTTCGTACAGTGCCAGCGATGCTGTGTTCCCATAAGGTGAATAGAGATGGAGGGAGGGGGGAGGGGTTAGTGGATTATAGCCTTCCAATGTTTAGCCAGTATACTAGCTGGTTTAATCTTTTCTTCCAACCGTCGCTAACATTGATCGTGATAATATTGATAGTACTGATCGTGATAATATTTACATTTAGCATTTTTCATGCAGTCTTGATGGGGTTAAGATGTTAACATAAACAGACACATGTATAAAGCTATAGTGTGAATTAAAAAGATATTTCATTCAACTTTCCCCGAGGTTTCGCAAGAATCAAATGCCACTTACAAAATAATATACGAAGTTAAAGTATGTCGTATATATTGTTAAATTAGTATTTCCTTTTAACAACTATATTTTAAGCTTCCTGTGTTTTTCCCCGTGATTCTACTCGTAAACATCCTCTTTCTCTTTAACTACGGACCCCGAGGGCTTCCGGAAAATGACTAAGATACAAAAGGGCTTGTCATACAAGGCGACAAAATTGGGTTCAGTTGCTTTCACTTTTATTTCAATCAATCTGGTTTCTTTAACTGTCAGCTTTCTTCCTTGGCGTTATGGTTGAATTATTACCTCTCTCGCGCAAAACATTAGCGCATTTCTTTGAAACGTACAAGCACCGATGTACGCCACAGCACAGACTAAGGCTGTATGAAGTTTCTTAAATGTAAATCGGAGGCAAAGAATTATTCCTGGGACTATATTGCCTTTCCTAGCTGAGAGAGGGCCAAGCAGAGATGGCTATGGTAGAGTGAGATGTTCAGTTTGGTTTGCCTTGACACAAGGTCTTGACAAAAGTCTAGCCACAGCATTATAAACTGGTGGAACAAATATAAACTGGTGAAAAATAATGGATCACATGTTGTTTCATACCAGTGGCAGATTATCAGAGCCTATGGTGGTTACACTTTGTACTGATATGCCATGGACTGTGTATGTGTGATATAAGTGTTATTATGATCCCGGTGATAAGGGGTATTTGATGCGCTTTTCAATGACCCCTTGTTGTTCTGCAGTATACATGTAGATAAGAGTAAGTATTATCTTATGGAAACGAAGCACAAAGAGAATATGTACATCTGGTATGCATAGTATGTTTGAAATTAGCATGGGTCAGTTCAAGGCATTTGATCAATGTTTCTGTGGCCACAAACTTTCTGGGAGCGTTAATTCAGGAAGTTCTTGTATGAATCGCACAGAGTTTCCTTATACAGAAATACTATAGATGTTTCTCTGCCATATTCTCTCTTCCTGTTTGGATGCTATTTCAAGGCCAATGGTGTTCATTTCAAATCGCGGAGTGTCTCATTGAAATATAATACTTGACAATTAAATGTGATATCGAAATAAGCGCAGTTGCGTTGATCTTTAAAGCTGTTACTGGTTTTGTTCACAAAATGTCATGTCTCGACTTTTTATTATTCCGTCTTTTTTCAAAGCCGTATATGACCAATACTGAACGTATTGTCTAATATAGACTTGGTTTTCCTCAATTAGAAGATAGCGTCCCCTGGTTGTTTACATGTTCAGAACGAAACTTCATTTCTGGCATTAGAAGCAGAGAATCCACGTTGATTATATTATATTATTGTCACACTCATAAATGAATTGCCAAATAATTTTATTACCAATTCTAGATATTTGCTTACATCTGTGATAAATTTGTTTAATTCAGAAACAAAGATGTGCTAGTACTCGGCAAGCAATGTGGTTATTATTATTGTATGAGTCAAATTTGTGACAATGTTATTCCTTTCACTCATACTTGAGAAACATGGGCCCGGTAATTATTTAATGAGGGTGTCATATAAGACACAAGAAGGTATATATGTCGGCGTAGATTCTGCAATTATGCTGTGACGTCAGAAGTATTTGATGTATCCCAAAGGAATTCGAGAAAGGTTGGGAACAATAACAGTCCCGAAAATGATTTGGTCAGTGGTAAGCTGTCAATTCAGTCGAAACACGTGGTCTGAGAAATGGTATTGCTGCAAAAGCCAGCACATACCATTTGCACATTTATTAACAGTTAACTCGTTCTCACAACTTTCACCTAAGTTGATCTCAATTGTAGCATGTCAATTAATAAATTTCAAATTGTTGAAAGTTAATTATTACTTAACGTAGCAAAGAATAGGAAGACGAAACCGTGTTCCTTTTACCGAATATCATTCTTTCGATTTATAATAAAGAGAAAATTGTTTAAAAAAGAAAGCTTGGCCAGCCCGTGAAGGTATTTGTGTGGTCAAGCGTCAATTTTATCAATAAAATTTAATGCCGATAAGTAGGCGACACGTTGTATGGTATCACTCTTTAGTTGTCAATTATTTCTCTGTCTATTTTTAGTTATATTTTTTCAAAGTAAACACCCCTGATGGATTATCCCTAAATTTCGTATGCTTGCGGATAGCTTGCATTTCCCAACAACTTGCCCTTTGCGGATATCTAGTTCACTACATGCGACCCCTTTCTGCAATCACCCAGGGCATAATGCAAAGTCTGTGGAATTCGTATATCAATAAAGGATTATATCTTAATCCCCCAGATTGCAGTGCTGTGTGCCAGATATACAACGTAAAGCACTGAAAAGCCAGTGGACGTATAGGGAACAAATTGCAATTCAGTAGACACGAACCCCCGACACGACTTCCTGCAGATAACGCTGGCATGCGAGTAATTCATGGAGAAGAAGTACCACAATTGTACCCACTCACTGCTCACTCCGTACTCTCCACAGCCTGGACAGAACAACATGAACACTCGTTGGTGTATACATTCTGCAAGTTTCTTAGTAAAAATCAACATACAAGTTTATATAAATATGATACTACGAATTTACAACTGTTGACATGAATAATCTGTACCTGTGGGTCTCATCGAAAACAAATTTCGGTACATATTTTCAGTTAACGTTTCCTAAATCCCTGAATTCCGCTTCGTATCCTTAACGTCGTTTCCTCTTTTTGTATTTATCGGACTTTATCCTATACCAACGATCGTAGACTGGACCAACATCCAGATCATATACACATGACTATATAATACACGGTAAACATTTAGATATGAAATACAGGACAAACATTCCTGAGCATCTTTCATTCACTTCCTTTCAAGCAGACATTGGTCGATAATACATCTTGGAATATTTGAAGGTGACGAGCTTGGACTTGTATCCCAGGTTCCTTGGACTTAAGGCATAATATTTTATGTAAATATGTCCACTTAGTACTTGACGCATCCACGCGTTTTCAGTTCATCATATAGGATACTTAGAGCATCTCCAAGGACATAATTATAAACTAGGATTTTTTAGATACTCATTGGACAAACACGTGTCATGTTTTATCTAGTAGTACTGTTTTGTCAAATAATGTTTCACTTTATTTTTGTGGATTCTAATACGTATTTGCTGTTATTTTCACAATATATTTAATGAGGCCAATAACGGTAGAAAATAATGGTGTGTATACATAATAAACTGTGTATGTCGATTATATTTTCAGCACGTTGCTGGCATGTCAAGAGGTGAAGACGTCTTATACACCGTACTATTGAGAAACAATCTTTTCAAGTTTTACCTTCTTTAACATCTTTAATAGGCATTCCTTTGGAGTTGAGTTGAGTAAGAAACGTCGAGGTTGATTTATGGATGACAATTTCCGTATTTTATTTTTTTACTTTTTAAAAAAAACCCATCAACCTCGGTGTGTCTTTTTTACCTTGTTTGTTGCTGTGTCAATTTATTATCTGAATTAGTATTAAACATGAAAGGGAAACGAACAAGAAACTAAATTGCCAATTGCAGCGGAAGGGTTAACGCACTGCAAACCTTAGGTAGGCTTAAAACAAGGCGCTTGCGAACAGAAGTCAAGTTACACATGCAACAGGTCATTCCCATGAATGGCAGTGTTTTATTTCTAAGTTTGAAACAGACGTCTAACAGTCACATACAAGGAAAAGGGATTCAGTAACTCAATGCTTGCTGCAAAGGCGACTAAAATTGGGACCCTTTGCTTTCACTTTATCAATCTTTAAGAGCCTCATTCCCTCGGTGTACACCTCGCACATAACGTTTATGGTATGGCTGAAATATTGCCCTTGCAACGAAAGCCCCCTTCTCAAATATGCTTAATCATTTCAAATAAATAATTAAATAAAACGAAGTCACTAAAGTTCTATGCATTTGAGTCACGGATGAACGAATTCATGTTGGGCGAAGATGTCAACGCCTAACTCACACTGTCTGTATTATATGGTTGAATTGTGAAGCATCTTATTAAGTTATATAACTGTACACGTCAACCTGAACGATAAATATTTATATCAGTACTATTAAAAGCATGGTATTGGCAACGTTCAAAAGTTCTTTTAACAAAATACGGTGCATGTCTTTCAAAATGTAGTTTACGTCAATACATTTATCGTCAAACATAAATCGTGAATTAGGATGACACTTATAAAAACATAATTCACGATGGTCGCCTCATTTCAAAACAAAATAATCTGCTATCTTGTTGATCTATTGTGATTGCACAGTCGAAACCCAAGAGCTGTTTCCTACAGCAATAGGTATTGACGTGTGTGTTTTCATTCTTAGGCGGGGAGCGAATTTATTTTGGTTAAAGACATGTTTGATGTAGACACGACTACAAGCAGGTTTTACTCTAAATCTATTTTTACCCCCTTATTCAATTTACATTGCTTTGTGCGGTTTTCTTTTGCATTTTATCGCATTTGTCACTGTCAACATGTTTTGATAAATTCGTACCGAACAGAATAAACCTTTATTTAGAAAATGATGTCACTGCCTCTCGTTGTTTTTTTTTTATTTTACCGAGTTTTACTCTCAAGAAAGTTTTGTTAGAATCATTAAATTTTTAAGACGCTCTTTGAATTAAGTTTTTTTTATAAGAAACGAAACGCATATTTGACATCTTGAGTTATAAAAGTATTTATTTTGTGAGCTATCATTCCAACATTACAATATTTTGAACTACAAAACATGTTAAATTTCAAAAAATGTTTTCATTCTTTTAATAACTTACGATACACCATTTTCTCTAGCACATAAATACTTGCATGAACTGCCCCTTGGGGCTTCCGGAGAGTGGCGTGGTGTCCCTGAGATAGAATAGGGCCTCAGTAACCCAATGCTTGTCGTTATAGGCGACTAAAATTAGGCTCTTTTACTTTCACTTTCCTTTCTGTTTATCTCTTTTATGAACTGTCTGCTCGCTCGATGTGCACACTGCACATCACGTTGCGTTATGGCTGAAATATTGCCCTTGCAACCATATGGGTTTGGGCACACTCGGAGTTTGGGG
>JAUELE010259066.1:0-18888 GCA_031471655.1 Diodora aspera | reverse complement strand
GTTGACGCGCTGCTTGCGCGCTGCCGACGCGCTGCTTCAGTGTGGGGTGTTTATGATAAATCAACAGGAGCGATTTTTTGCTGCCGACACGTTGCTTCAGTGTGAGGAGGCCTTAAGTCAAGGCATCTCTGCTTGCCCGCCTCAGCCGCAAAGCCAAAATAGTCCTAGGAATAACAGTTTGTCTCTGATATTACATATATTTAAGGAACTTAAATTTACTGTCTAGGGTCTTGACAAAAGTCTACGTACATACGTACTCTGGCGCCCATAGCGTGCACGCGTGAAATAAGGTCAATGTACACGCAGAGGCGATATCGCCCTTGAAACCAATGGAAACAGGAAACATACGGGGATTCCCCTTTATGTGCATGGACTATGTCCTGACCGACTTATCGCTTGGTGCATGCACTTAAACTGCACACTTGATTGTTATCGAAGGCCCCTGGAAAGACCGACAGCGAAGTCCAAGTAATGGATTTTACCTTTTATAGTTAACTTATGTGTGCATGACGATATAAACTCCGGAAACCGTGAGATTCTGCATGGGTGCAATGCTCGCGTTTATAAATATCTCCAGCAAGTAATTCTGAAACGACCAGATGGGATTCCTATCAGCTCCTCCTCGTTATCGGATATAAACAGAAAGTGATGCAAGCAAAAATCCGGGGTTTGAAGAGAAAGAAGGAAAATATAGCTCCGTTGATTTCGCCCCTCTCTCTCTCTTTCTCTCTCTCTCTCTCTCTTGCAAACCATTGTACCTGCAGTCTGTGTGGGGCAGGGGCGGGGTGGGCACTGAGCGCATGTCCCCCTCTATTCTTACTCCAAGGCTATTCTACAGTATATATATTTACCATAAGTTTAGCCTCTTGGGCAATAAAATTTAGCAAGTCTAGATATATAACTATACGCAGTAAAGAAAAGGTATTTTATTTGTAGATGATATTTGTACTATTTAAATAAGAATTTATATATTTAATAATATTTAACTAAGAATTTCCTCACAGACTTGGGCAAGTCTAGTGTCTCCTTCAGCTAGCATGTCTTTGTTTTTATTTTATTTTGTGGAGCCATGTTAGTACCAAAATCAATATAGGCTATCAAAGTTGAGATTGCACCCTTTTTTTGCATGTTGATTTTTCAAACTTTCCAGATTGTGCATGTCCCAGGCCCCGTGGAAAATTATAACTTTCATAAAACATGTATAAAATGTCTGATTTACAGTTTATGTTATTTATTTAACACAGATCGCACCAAGCTTATTTCGTGTTCGGGAACACGTATCTAACTTTAACTGTAAGTGAAAACATAGGTAGGTTATTATTCCTGAGAGTAGCTGCCCTTCCTGAGATATAGCTCAAGCTGAGAGGAGTATCATCGAGTAAGATGTTAACTTTCTATGCCTTGACGCAGGGCCTCAACAAAAGTCAGTCTGAGCACAGAGAGTTATTCACCCTTGCTTCATAAACATATCTGGTTCCCGTGCCTAGCATGCGCTTACGCTACGTTCTAGCGTAAGCGCATTATAAGCACGGGAACCAGGTTGATCTATGACATGAATCTGTGGCTTTTATTTGTGGATTACTTTCAATGCATAACAAGTATGCCCCCATGACAACGTTACGAATATGATGTTTGATGAAATATTATTGCTTAATAAAATTATGTGCAAATAGCTGCAAATGACTTTCATCAACCGATTGCGACAAATAACCCGTTTTAACGGATATTAGTTCCAAAACATACAACATACACATTATGTAGTCCTCGTAGGTATTTAGTTGTGAGTCGTCAGGTTTCCGGGCGATACACCGTTTCCAAATTACTACACCATTCATGTCCCAGAGATTACCGGAACCTAGGGGAGGTAATTCTTGGAGTTCCGGTTGGACAAAAGTGTAGGTTGATAAGGATTGACACTGCATAATATACAATACCAACACAATTGAGGATATTTTTGTTTTTAGATAACAGTACAGAAAATTACACCAATGCCTGACAATGAAAGTAGGTGAATAATGTGTCAGGAACACTTCCGCAGAACGTTATCTCCAAAACACAACAAACAATGTGACCACAGGGATATGTAGCCCAGGACGTTTAGAGGAGAGCATGTGCCCTCTGGAATTTTCTTAAGGCCTTGAACGAAGGCATAGAAAACTGAACATCACACTGTATCACAGGCACCTCTGCTAAGGCTCAGCTAGGAAAAGCAATATAGTCCCTGGAATAATCATCTTCGCCAGCCAAGGGTTTCATGATCCGCTAATACTTCTCAGGAACCCTTGGCGTACCAGTCTGCATACAGCCGGTCAACACTGGCGGCCTCTGTTTCTAGGTCAAGGAAGAATAGTAATCCGGGAGGGTGAAGTAGCCAATCAAATAACGACTTTTAAACGTTCTATAAGTGCGACGTCAACAATAATGCACGTGAACATGGCAGACTACGAAGAACTCATAAAGGAAGCCTTTGGAGTCAACAATTCTACGTTGCTTTTTTGGTAAATTTAAAGCACAAATTTCACATTTATGTGGTGGTAATGGCTCCATGATGGATAAAAACGTGAAATAGCCCTGAATTCATGCCAAGCGATGCCAAACCAGAACCGGTTTGTTTACTTTCGAAGTTTAAGGTCTTGAAATGAGTCGCGTAATTTTATTTCGATGCAGCACACACAGCAACTCTTCAATCAATGTTGATCGGCTCTTTGCAGGTGGCGTAAGCCAAGGGTTCCTGAGAAGTATTAGCGGATCATGAAACCCTTGTCTAGGGAAGATGGGTGTCCAGCAAATGGATGTTACTCCAATAATAAACTAAATCACAACTCACTGTTGTGGACAATATTTCAGCCTTATCACTGTGAGTTAAATGCAGACCCTTACCCATCACAGCCAGCAGTTAACTGTAGTAGTATACCAGCAGTAATGCCAGCCAAATCCCAGATTTGCAATAAAACTCACCGAACAGCCATGACTGTGGTAGCTCTCTCTGTCTGTGTCAACACTTCCACAATGCCTACCAGTTCTCCGCGACCATATTCATCTACCAACTCTTTCTTCCCACCAAGCAAGGTGATGACAGATCGGACACGCCCGGTCAGAACAATGTATATACTGTCAGAAGTGTCTCCTTGTCTGAACACACAAATAAATCTCAGAAATAATGCCTTAGTTCAATACCCTCAAACATACAATCTTGTGAATAAAAGGTCTGCTTACCAAACCCACAGCAATAATAATAATTACTCATAATGAATCGTACATTACATTATAATAAATTGAAACATTTCAGAAGCCTACAGTAAGTCTAGACTTGTCTTACACCGCAGGAACAGATATTATTTTTATATTGGTCCGTAGAATATTTTAAGTTTATCTGACCATCCTGTGATCTGACTGAAGTCACATTTAAACATTTCATCAGTGGCGTTATATATACATTGTATTATATGTATCTAATCTATTTATCGAATGTGATGCGCTTATCTAAGGGATATCACGCGTAGTTACATGATAAATCTAAGTACATGTATTCACGTGATAAATGGACATTTTCGTGATTATAAATACAAACGGGATATTGGTTGGGGCATATTTCATTTTTCATGCATTTTAATAGTGTGGTGTGTTTTTTTGTGCAAAGAAAACAAATAACTGGAAGGTCGGTAAATTAGTCCTACTGGAATGTGATATGTACAGTCAAAATCGGTTCAATTGCATAACGAACTTGAATAGCATGGTGACAACACAAACCACTGCTGTTTAAACTACATTTTGTACGTGTCCAACTTCATAGGGTACCATTGAAGACAAACGCTCGAAGCTGAACTGTTTTGACGAGTTAATAATATGAAGGAAATTACACGAATACAGTTCTGTTCGAGTTGCCTTAATGTATACAGTCATCGTCTGCTATGGTGAATTCTCACGTTTTGAATACCCATTTTGACTAAGTTATTCACTTTCCTAAAGAATATGAATCAGTTCAGAACAAACGATATAATATTATACCAGTATATAAAAAATCATGCATTTACATTCATACAAAGGGACAGACCTGCTTTTAAAACGAGTATAACACAACGTTAGATTTTGCGAGATACGGACGCAAAAGCGAAGCGTCTGCTATCACCGGATTCAAATTCACATACGAATCCGCGAAGTGGAAACTTTTTTCGGAACTAGGAAATTGCACGAGTGTAAAAATCTTGTTTTCCAGCTTTCCTCTTGCATATTAAAAGAAATGTGGTGTTTTTATTTTAGAATGCCTTAAATATCTATTAATAGACAGCAATAAATACTCGAAACTTCCACGTATTACGTAGGTCGTAGTCACGACAAAACTGCAGCCTGGTTTGGAACTGGTAAAACGTCTATATTGCAAAAATAAATGAACTGATCAACCCGCTAACAGATTATTACTTTTTGTTATAAGAATGGACCCTGGATGTGAATAATAGATGTTCAATGTTTTGGACTGGCAAGTTTAGTTTAAACATCTACGAGAGTCTCTCATCTTGGTAATGTACTGCTAAATAAGGAAGGAAATATCTTATCTTAAAACCGAAAGTAACGAACGAAAGCAGTTGTATAATTAAGTGAACCGAAAGTGAACTGAACACGTTTCTTGGAAACATCTATTTTCGATCTTCCGAGAAGCCTGGTTCAGATTAGAGCTCAGTGCGTGGTACGACATGGCGTCGGTGAGATGTAGCCTACATGTGCATGTGTACTCACATGATGTGAAAGCTCGGTTTTCAAGCAGTGATTTGCATTTGTAGAATCAAGAGGTATGTTATTTTGTGTTTATTTGTTTTATAAAACTGCACAGTACTGTTAGTTTAATACCACAACTATCTTACAGTGTTATTAATCAGAAGATAAAAATATCATCTACATGTACACGAACATGTTATTTTTAGATAACGCTGAACTGAAACTATAGTAGGCCTATATGTTTTCGTATCTTATTATAGCAGTACGCCTAGATTTGAATCTGAAAGATGTACATAACTATACAGACCCTACCCATGCTTTATCTGTAGCTTTTTATTTATCTTTTCTCTGCTTTGGTTTTATAAAGTTTTGCGTTGTTTTGACATTAGACTGCAAAAATATCAATTTTGTTTTCATGTGAAAAAACTGGAGAGGGGAGGCACAATGGCGTAATATTTGGTTTAACGCAACCTAGCCGAGAGCGGGTCAGTTTTTGTAACAGTCTTGGAGACTTCTCGGTCCTGGTCGAGAACATGCATGACCTTATTTGCTATCTGGAAATTTGGCCTCACGTACGGTTGCCTTTTTCAAATATTTATTAAAAATACGTCGATGAGTTCCTATAAAAAATACTGGCACACATCGATTCCAGAATAATTTCGATGCAAATCTATCTACCTGTCATATTTTATAGTCAAAATCTTCATAAAGTTATCCTCTCTGAAGGCAGCAAATTGAACTTCTCGCCCTAGAAAGTGGCCATGTTTTTTTTCCAGAAAGCGGCCATGTTTTTTCCCCGTATGCTAATAGAAAAAGAATGGCTGCCTTCGGTGACGATAAGTTCAAACTTTGTTAAACAACTGTCAAAGACGAAATTTAGTTCTACTAAACTGTAACTTTTACTCTGACCTGAGGTATAACTTATGGGAAGAAGCCAGAACTATAAATCAACAATTTACCCGATTCTCGCCTGTAGACCAAGCTATATTCCTGCTGCTAGAAGAATGTTTAATGAAACCCATAGCCGCACTTATCTCTAAAATGTCCATGCTACGTACACGAGGGCTAGACAATCTAAAGCGGCACATACACGATCAATTACATTTTTAATCATATTGCACAATACAATTGAAGAAAAATTGTTTGCCCATACACGATATTAATAAAATTGACAATACAATTGATGGCATACGATTATTCGTTTGATGAATTATTGGCTTTGCTCACGCCCATGTTACAAAAGAAAAATACAACAATGCTCAAGTATTGACGGGTCATCAATAACATTTCTACTGGATTTTGATTGTTTCAATACAATTGCGCAAGTCTTCAATATGACACATACACGATCAATTTAATTGTCAATATTGAATACTGACAATTAAATTGACAATATAATTGATCGTGTATGGGCCGCTTTAACGTGCTCGTCACCTTGGCTGCTGTAAGTAAATGGACGTGGATTTGTTTTACATTACAAATCCCTCTTTTTTAATTCTCGTGTTTAACATTGCTTGGCTTTCAATCGTAGCTACTCGTCTCTTTCCGTGACCGTTCAGAGGACTCGTGTGCCTCCCGTCGCCATTTTTGGTAAGACCCACCTCAGTCCATCGCAAAGCGCGTACATGAAGAAACTGGTTTGAAAACTACTGTAGGGAAAGATAACTCTTAATTGTTGCTTTGCGCCTTCGCTTGATAATATTCGAGCAAAGCGAGGTTATTAAATACATTTTATACCCCAACAATCATACAATTACAGACTTAGCAGATAAGCACATTTGTGTTATAAATCACCATCCAAAACAAATCAATAAAAAAAACTTTCAATGGAATTATTTGGTCGTATCACAAACGTAGCTACGAATTCGCTTGGTAACACTCGACTTAATCCGTAAAGGCCTACATGAAATCGGCCGCCACCCATTCCGATTGTCCTTCTTCCGCCATGCGTAATTTTCTCGCATGTCGTCTAACGAGAGGCATACGAGTCCTCTTCCCGGTCACGGAAAGAGACGAGTAGCTACGATTGAGTGGTTCCCGAGAAAGTTATCTCTGGATCGACTGGTCCATTTGCACTGAAACTTTGGACATGTTCATTATCGCCAATAACAACCTTGTACAATGTATACCACATTTCATCAAAATCGGAGATGGGGAGGTGGAGGTCGTTGGCTGATTTCACGTGGAATGACACCTTATGCTTCCTGTTTTTGTTACAACGTGTGGTGTATGATGGTGTCAATTCAGAAGAACAATCATCGTATGTACAGTTTGGAATCATCATTTACATTTGTTATTGAGAAATACGTATTAATAGATGCATTTTTTAGTTTAAAAACTTTTAAGAAATCGTCATTTTCTTCACAGTTACGTTTTCACCGAGCCTGAAGACGGACTTTGGGGAAGCCAATTACCCAACTACACCTGGACTGGTCTCCTGGGTATGGTGGCAAGAAATGTACGTCTTCTGTGTCTCACTGTTTCTCAATCATTTTGCTGATTACCTCTCCTTTCTTATCTTCTCCCCATTAACCGTTTTTATTCGCACAATATGCTGCTTTGAGAATTATGTTTTGTGCATACTTTCTGAATCTTAATATTCCATTTTCCGACGAGATCCAGCATAGAAAGTGTTTTGCTCCGAAACAGTAATTATACACTCTGTAAAAAAAGAAGCATGGGCGAAATTTTGATAGCATTTGATAGCAGTTAAAATCTGGGTGTGGAATAGTACGTCACGCTGACGTACAGGGCTGTCAAGCTCATCTGGCGATCTAGAAGGCCTTGACATGTTCATATCTGTTGCAAATCCAGTGTTTCATGTGCGGCCTGGCGTTTTCCTACTGAAAGAGTTGCCGCTGTCGATCCACAATAGGAAGAACATGACGCGAACAAGTTCGTCTCGATAGCCCACAGTCGTTTGATTGCCTTGCAAACTCTACCAGTGTAGGGGATGGCTCACCGGATCTACCAGTGTAGGAGATGAATCCCCGTAGGATGAACCCCTCCCCCTCACCACCGAATCTGTCACCTTATTGGCAAAAGGTTCACCTGGACTTCTGTATATCCGCTATCTTTCATCACGTAGATGCAGACGGAAACGTGATTCATCCCTGAACCAATATCTCCGCCAGTTTGACAAGTCAGATGTCTGTACATTGTTGGACTTTCGGACACATAACCGTCGATAAAGACGTCTCAGAATGGGTCCAACATACGATGTCCTATCTCTTAAAGAAGCCTCTCGTAGTCGGTTAAGTATGGCTTGTGAAGACAACCTTCTCAAACCAGGTGCACGTACAGCAATGTTTGTTGCTCAAGCAGTTCGGTGACGCAACTGAAGGACCCGGATGCTAAGGTCCAGTGCCTAAGCTGTTATTCAAGGTCTACCACTTGATCTTGAGAATATTGAACTGCATATATCTGTCTCACACGTGAAATGCTAATTTGATGCAGGTTCATTTGTCGTGCAGCTGCTGACTGAGATTGTCCTGCTTCAAGGTTTAGTTCTGTACGCTCAGATTATCAGAGAGGAAAAGAGAAATAGCTGCGTTCCGTTTTAAATGCTTGTCACTATTCCCATCATCCCTCCAAGTTTCACGTGCATTCGGCATGATCGTCTCATTTTAAGACATTTTCATGCAACCATTGTTAACGTGCATACGTTTGCATCAAAAATCTTATAGGGTTTATAGAGTTCCGTTACAGAAACATTAAGCTGGAATGCAGTTTATTAACACTGTAAGTGAGATATTTTTCAATATCAAGTACTTTTTTTCATATCAACTATGCGTTTCTTTTTTGATAGAGTACTTGTATATGTTTTTGTGAACGCATTCGTTATCATTCAGTGAAAATGAAAACTTAAATGTGTTTTAGACCGAAAACCACCACAATGGTTTAAGGTGCTGTAAATGCACGTATAATATTAAACTTGATTTCAGCAGACTCACATTATTTGGAACCAAAAGCTACATTTTCAGTGAAATGCATGTATGAAAGTGATATGATGTATCAATTGTTTTTAGTAATCTGTATGGTAGGGAGTGATTATTAATATATGATATTATGTTCACTTATATTATGCGACATCTAGACATATCATAAGATATGATGTTCACTATTACGATATGATACGATATGCTGTGCAAGATCCAATAATGTGAGGAAGGGGGCTTCATGCAAACACCGTCGGTGCGAAGCCATGGGTGAAATGTACCCGTCGTCTCTTCCTGGAGTATGGCTAAATACTGTAAACTCTATTTCCGAGCTTTTAAGTTCTTGAAATGCAAATATAAAATGATCCTCGAAATCCAGGGCATTATTGTTTTATGAGGTTTCTCCGTCAAATGCCCTGGATTTCGAGGGTGACATCGAAAGTGCACTTAGAAAAAAATGTCATGGTTTGTCTGGATCCGTGCTTGGTGAAATATCATATTTTACCGTGACAATGTTTTCACTTCACGACCAACTAATCTGTTTGATGGCCAACAGGAAATAGACTTCATCGTGGTCCCCTACGGCATGACAGTGATGAGAAGAGAAGTGATGTCCTTCTCCACAGTGGTGATGTCAACCCCTTACCAAGTGATGTACAAGAAGCGTATGGATGACCGGGGCAACTGGACAGCCTTGGTGTCTTGCTTTAAATGGGAGGTTTATTTGTGTGGACTGGTTACACTCGTGTGGTGCGCTGGACTGTTTACAGTGCTGGAGCAGAGTGAAGACATCGTCAGCCACTTTAAGGAGGGAGCACGCTGGAATAGAAGCAAGACCGCCCAGAACATCATGGTGGTGATACTTGTCCCACTTCATCAAGGTATGTAGGTTAATGTTCCACGTTTTTAAATGTATCCCATGAACCTTAGCCCTCCCTCCATCCCTCCCCGTCTGGGAAAATATGGTCATTCGTCGAGGAATTCCTGGCACCATCCCTGATCCCTGTATTATATCAAGGTGTGAGGACACTCAGCCATACCGATTGAATAAAACATCAATCACTCAAATATACTGAACCCAACTATTGAAGATCGGTGTAATGACCCATATTATTGTCCAACGTCATAATGATGGATAGATAAGTAACTGAGTTTTACTGACAAATGTGAATAAACACCACCTAAACGTACCGTGAGTATAAAAACCAACGAACGTATAGCCTTCTTATCATGCAACTGCACATTTCTGTGTTCATTTTACAAAATAAACATTTATAGTCAGTTTTAAAGTACCGATTTTAGAGTGTTTTGTAGTCAGCAAGTCGCTACATAAAACGACAATAATCAAGCATGGCGTATTATCGTATATTATTTCAACCAACTACTGCGAAAACCATAGATCCAAAAGTACCAAATTAGACCTATTCCAATGAGTGACCCTTCAGTAGTTGGGCTGAGTATGTGTTTTCAACTAATAATTGAATGTTTCGCTGATTCACATTTTTGTCTCATAACTACTACGAACGCATCATACATTAAAGCAGCACGGGCTAGAAGTACTGGTGGAAAGGAATAAAGGAACGGTAGTCGGAAACACGTTTTCCACACCGATGTCAAGGGGTCATGACATACACACCAGTTTATGTGTTTAACGGCTGATTAAAGTATGCAAAATGCTTCAAAATTCATTGGCGGCTAAACATAATACCTTCGTTCCTTTATTTGTTTCTACTATGACTGAACATCTTGGTCGGTTAAGCGATACGGTATTCTTAAGGCATGCCAAATGATCCAAGTATATAGACTTGCTTGATTGTACTTCAAGGTGGGTTAAGAACACCAAACAGGATCCCAAGTCAGGTGATGTACACATTCTGGTGGATATTCTGCATTATCGTCACGGCTGTCTACACTGGAAACCTCATCGCCTTTGTCACCGTAACCAAGGAGAAAATACCATTCAAAACTATAGAGGAACTCGCAGAGGACAATACATTTGGAATTCTTATACAAAGAGGTTCTTTTCTTGATGAAATTCTGAAGGTATTGCTGTTAACCAAATATGAGTTATCAGAGAACTGAAAATGTTGAATATTTATATTTGATATATTGAGTATGTTTGGGCATACTCTTCACGTTAGAGTTGCGGGAGGGGAGGGCCATTCGATTCTTGTGATGGCTGTATTTCGTTTCGCACCATACCTCAGCATACTCTTATTATTAAGTTAACAAATAAAGCCACATCACTGTCTGTTATTGATGGCAACTCCGTCTTTATACATGCAATTGTCATGTTTTAGAAGTGGTGATGATAAAAAATTACTTTAGAATTTGTATGGATGGTAACTTCTTCTTCATGCTGTGGACGCATGTACAAATGAAAAAGTTGCCATCCATAAAAATTCTAGTCATTTTTATATTATCACCACTTCAACAAAATACCAGTTAAAACAGCTACTCTCCTTTTTTTCGCAAAATGCCAAATCTGAAATGTAGTAATAAATCGGGACCATACTTAGCTACCACAATAAGACAATATGAAACTGAAAGAAAACCGAGCTTCCAATGAAAAACAAATTTCAGTATAAAAACAATGAAACTTAATATTCGAACTACATTACTCATAACATCATTACCTGAAAACAATAATAACAATGTATATAGGTTTGTATTAACACCAAGATAACCTTGGACGAAACTTTGTAAGAATTAAGTGTCATCCAGATTTAATGATATTCAAAATAGATAGCTATTTCCATGTGTTCATAGTATGCTATTTGAGAAACGTATATCAATATTGTACAATTTGTAGGTGTCAAATGATCCATATATGCAAATGATATGGAGAAAGGTATTGGATAGTCGAAAACAACAGCACAACGTTGGTAGTTCTGCCAGCGAGTTGGAACTACAATCGTCTCTGTTACGATCAGGGCACTATGTATACATAGATACGTCAGTGACTGTAGATTCTCTTAATGATGGTCACATGAGAAAAATGAAGAGAAACATCCAAGAGCTGAAGGTATACTTACCATTCCCTAAAGGATCACCATTGACAGAATTTATATCACAAAAGTAAGTAGAACTTTCCACGCAACGTCGTGTTCTCATTAAGGTCAATTAGTTATAATTCTGTGTCATTTATTAACCTACGTGACAAACATTTGTTCTCAAAACACATTCTTCCTAAGGTCTTTGAAATCTCGCGGAAAATATATTAAAATCCATTAATATCCATCAATGACCACGTTATTTGATTTCCAAACATAGTCAAACACCATAGCATTACGTTTTGTATCTTTGTTATATGTATTTTGTATGAGTAGACCTTCAAACAAAGCAACGTTATATTCACTACACGCACAAGGGGAGAATGGGTTTACAAGAAGGTCGGGGGAAAGCTAATTGAAACAAGGAGGTTCTATTTAATCTTAGCTGCACTCTGAACAACCATCTAGTTCCAGGTTCCCCAAACGTTTTAGACCATCCATCCCTTCATGAAATCCTTGATCCCCCCATCAACATCAATGAATACATAAACAGATAGATACTAATCACTATTAATGAGGGAAGCTGAATACCGACGCTGCTCTCTACATACATTCATATACATTTTAGAGGGGTACTCCGAACCGGTCCCCAAAAGTTAAATGACGTCGAAGAATATTCAATTCGTGCCATAATAAAATAGGTGTACGTTCGGTATTCGTATTAATAATTACTATTATTGTCTTGGTTTGTTGTTTTGAGGAATAATATGTTGTCACTGTTTACTGTACGTCCACTATCGTCATTAGACAGCCCGCACGCAATGGTAACTTGTGATATATATATATACTATAGATAAGACCTGCAAGTTAATGTATTTACTTGTGAAACATTTTATACTACAACATCTATAGCAAATGGTCGCTGTTTTCTGCTTTATATGCCAATTTCGATGTGGCGAGCAGTTCGGTGGGGCGACGAGTTCGATGTGGCGAGCAGTTCGGTGGGGCGACGAGTTCGATGTGGCGACTAGTTCGGTGTACTCACAATTCAATGCCCCTCCTCCCCGGCGTTTGTCGACCACGTTGCACATCCTGTGATTTGTATCGTCTCCAACATGAAATACATTTCTGTTATTACTGACTATTTATAAACCGGAAATGTTTCCGAGTGAATGCTTTTGTCGTCAACACGCCGCAGAGAAAATCGTTGGGAAATGTTTGTTCACGAATATAAATGTTTAAAGAAATAGTATTGCTAAATATTTGCAAAATGGCTTATACTGTATCAACCAACCAAAATCAATCAACTAATGTTTGTCATAATTACCAAGTGAAACTGATGTTATCTTTTCAACATACATCAAGTAGCTCCGCTAGGTATTTTTAGCGGTCGGATGTCCAGGTTGGAGACAACTGTAAACTAATCCACCAGTTCATGTCCAAGAAATTACAGGGAAGTAGGGAGAGTAACTCGAGGAGGTTTCGATTGTTTGCTCTGCACTGCAAGCATAAAGAAAACTAGAATTAAATCATGTAAGGAAACATTTCGTCGGCTTTGCAGCATTTGAAGGACAATAACAAATACAATGGCACAGAAAGTACACTTCAACAACGTAAGGTTTAAACAAGCGCAACTGTATATTGTTTTCCCATCACAGTGGTAAAGATAGAATTGTAAAGAAATTTTTCGCTCCTGTTTTCCAGGTTGACAATACTCCACGAGTCCGGTCTCATTGATGGCTGGATGATGAAATGGTCTCTCTCAAGACCGCAGTACTTCACCAGTGTTGAACCAAGAATGCAGCTGCAGCTTTGGGATCTGTCCAGCGCTCTAGCTGTGTGTGGAACAATCGTGTTCATAGCAGCACTAGTACTGGTTGTGGAACGCGTTGTTAAGCATTCCCATAAGCAATGAAGACAAGCCTAGAACACAAAAATGTACAACCACATGTGTTGTGGTCTTTATTCAAACAAGTTGAACCATGTTTAAACTGTTAACATAATGGCAGAGTGCAAAGTAAGTTGCTACTTCACACGGTTTGGCTTAGAAAGTTCGAACATAATTTACTATCTGTAATCGATTTGTAAGAAAACGTGTTTTCATCAAAGAAAAACTAGGCAGCATTGAAGCATTTAGAAGTTGGATAGAGTGAGAACACTTCTTGTGATTTGGCATATACACCGAAACGTTTCTAAAAATAAACGTAGAAGTCCAAATCATGCCAAGTGTAGTTCCTCCATTAAAGCTTCCCAATTTATTGAGTTGTCACACTTAAGGCAGAATACTGGTTGAAGGAAATGCCCGTTACAGGACGGCATGTCCATAGTAAAATCAAGAACGGTTGTGGTTTTATCTGGTTATATACTAAAGTGTATAGTAATATGTGAATTGTGCGTGCACGCTTCAGTAATAGCTCCAGTATTTTTAGGTTCTGCAAATGCAAACATTTTAAACCTTGATTCAGTCTACTCATTGATCTATACAGAGCTGCTGAACAAAAGTTTGTTTAACCGGTTTGAAAACACTGTACAATATAATACAATCTGGGATTTTGTTAATGTTCATAACTTTGTTAATAATGAAGCAATACTCTATCTGTTCTCGCTTAATTGTACGCCAATCACATAAACATTAATGTGATGATGACAATAGAGCATCGCTCAAACCAGAGAGGGGGGGGGGGGTGAAATACTTAAAACTCAATCTTCTGCTTTCATCCAGTGCATCGACCCGCGGCGATAAACTGTAAACACTCCTATTGCAACAGTCCCATATTCTCTTAAATATTTAAAGATGAAAATATAATATTTTTTCTAAAGGACTGATTTACAGTACAAAATAGAACAATTCACAAAGTTCATATTTTTACTCCTCTCTGGATTAAGCACTGCCAAGATTCTCCCACTGTCATGGCACTTATATTTATGTGCAAGATTGGCGTACAATTAAGCGAGAACAGATAGAATATTGCTTCATTATTAAAAAGTTACGAACATTAACAACATGCCAGATTGTATGATATTGTATGGTGTTTCTAAAGTGGTTAAACAAACTTTTGTTCAGCAGCTATACACCAGCTGTCAGATCCAAGTAAGTGGGTCTATGTTGCAACATGCCTAAATGTGTTGTCAATAACTTCTGAAATGCAGTGCCGACAAAGGGTGCAAGGGTCAATGTAAATGTATCAACGTCTCCACACTAGATAATGAAGTGCCCTTCATAATGATATTGTTTTCCTGTGGACTTGAATGATTTGGAATGATAAGATTGAGATACGTTTTTCACAAAGATTTATTGTACACGTGTATAGGTTCAATTACAACACTATCAGAACATGGTCACTGTGTATGATAGTAAATTCATTAAAACCTATTTTAGGACAGAACAAAATATTTAATGACAATGTTTGAATGCTGCTCATTTAACCTACTAAATTAACCATTAGAAATACTATATGCTGTACATGTATTTTAGGGGAGGTTTTCTAAACACACCAATGTCACTGATAATGGAATTTTCTGCTGCACTGTATGAAGATAGTCCAATACCAACGACACGCCTGTTAGTTCAGAAGAGGGTTTAGTGTTCTGGTTTCACTTTCGTGCATGCCTGTTGAATTCTTGGTCTGTAGGTACACGAAAGTAACAGTCATACAAGCGCAATTTACTAGGTGGAAAGTGTTGTGTACAAAGCTTTACGTAATGAAATTTAATAAAATTCATGTCATGTGTCCGGTTTCTTAAACCTCGTGGGTTTATTCTGGCTGTACAAAACTGGAACCGTACCAACTTCCTGTTAGAAATGAGACGAGTTTGAATCTTGCTTTACAGGGATATCTTTTAACCAGAATGCGAGAGGTTGTGCAAGAGGAATACCGCGAGTGACGTCATGTCGTAAATATTGAGAAAAAGATAAGTGGAAGCAAAACATTTCCACGGCAAGCACAGGCTCACTGGAAATATATTCACTTAGTCGCACAATGATGAACTGTTCCAGTATGTAAGTGCTTTTAAACCTTAACATTCAGGTTTCATTTCAAAACGCCAGTTGTCTTATTACTACAATGAAACACTAACATTTTAAACATTACACCTACAATGAAGGTCTTACAAAAGGTGAGAGTGTACTGAAATGTCATGGGTGATACACGTGAATACCCAACACACCAGTCAGCCGTGAAAACAGTAAGAAGAAAAGTTAACTCCATCGCTTTCACATCTTGGAAACTAAGGTTGTGAGTTCGAATCCCGCCCGTGTCACTGTCGTATTTCCTGGAGAGGGGAGCCCCCTGTAACCACCGTGACGATATAGTCGAAAACATTGACTGAAAGTCACGTTAAGACAAAAAAACAAAGCCAAACAACAAACATCCTGGAAACTAAAATGTAGTGTCGATCTTTCGTAGCTACTCGTCTCTTACCGGGCAGAATACACGTATGTGTCACGTGAGCCGTCGTGAGAGAACAGTTCTCATGGTGGCGGAATGACAATCGGAGTGAGTAGCGTCCAATTTCATATAGGCCGTTACAGATTCAGCGAGTGTTACCAAGCCCAAATTTATACGATGAAATAGTTTCATTGACATTTTTTTTTAACCATTAAATTTGTTTTGGATGGTGGATTTATAACACCAATGTGCTTGTCTGTTACATCTGTAATTGTATGACTTTTTGGGTATAACATTTATTTAATAACATCGCTTTTCCCAAATATTATCAAGCGAAGGACAACAATTCAGTTTTCTATCCTTAAAGTACATGTAGTTTCCAAACCAGTTTCTTCTTGTATTCGCTTTGTGCTGGACTGCAGCCAGTCTTCCTTTGATAGATGTATGAGACGTTTCCTCGACAAGAGAAACTCGCAGTGTGTCAAGGTTGATTGATCTCCATCACTTCATGTGTCGTTGCTAAACCTAGATACAAATAAGGAAGATAGGTCGATCAATGACTGATTTGCAGGTGTTGTTCTCCGTAATGAACCCTTTGAACCATGGGTACCCTACGTCTTGGGCACCACCACCCAGATTCCCCAAGGAGAAACAGTGAAAGAATGCTTCCTTACCAAAAATAAGATCAGATGTAACAGAGTTGCTTATTGGCTGAGATGTTGCCTAGCTATCAGTTCCTAAACAGCAACATGTGTCGGCCGGTATACCAGTCTCTGGATTATCTGCACTTGCTGGTTGTGGCCTCAAACGAGACCGCTGTGGTTCAAAGGGTTAAGTCTGTACGATGGATGAAACACATCTCGATCTAATACACCAGCAAGGAACAATCAATAGTCGCAGTGTTTGATAGCATATTGGTTGAGGTTTGTATTACATGTTTTATAGATTATATCTGTCTTTAGTCCAGTCACTTGTCTTATTATGATTTCGAATAATAATAATCACGCATGGGTTTTCAAATTTAATTCGGTGACTGCGACTAAAGCGGTTTGAAGTAACAACAACATTACATGGTTAGAAATAAGTTTTTTCTGTCTATGGGCAGTTGAATGCATTGTATGTAGTTATGTTCGCAATGTGTAATTGGCACTAAACGCGTCAACCTTACGTCCTGTCAATCCGATGAGCGACGATTATAGATGAAAGCTAAGTAATACTCTATAACTGAGTGTTTGCCAACCTCTTATACAACTGAAGATATTACCTGATTAAGGTGAGAAGAGGCCACTGAACATGAGATCCGCCAATTAAAGTCATTACAAGCATGATATTTAACACTCTTTTGTTTGCATTATCCGTTCTAATGTGTTTGACGGTATTGAAGAACAGATTCGGTGTATACAGTTTGGTGGCGCAAGTCGGGGAAGTCAATGAGGTGACTATTTTCATGTTTGGAATACTCTTCAAAGTTGAAGTAAATGGTCTATATAGACTGGGACCGCAAACAGAAGATTGTTTTGAAACGCGATGAAAGTTTTAATGGTTTATTATACCAGACTATGCAATAACGTTTTACAACACATCATGAGCGACGATTGGAAGACGTTTTGGCAATTAACATTGAGACTTCAATTGATGATCGAACATGCAAGACTGACTATTTTAATACTATTTTAAACATATTTTGAAATGAAAGAGTGAAATAAATAGTAAATAAGGAACTTTAAATGTAATAGCATTTCTGTATTTGCATTGCAAGGGTGAGCAATAGACACATTTGTCAAGAATGAAGGAGCGTAAAATTTACTATGGAAACGAGGCACCTGAATAACAGGTGGGGGAAACGAGGTACCTGAGCAACAGGTGAGGAAACGAGACACCTGAATAACAGGTGAGGGAAACGAAGCACCTGAATAACAGGTTAGGGAAACGAGGCAACTGAGCAACAAGTGAGGGAAACGATAGACCTGAGCAACAGATGAGGAATACGTGGCACCCGAGTAACAGATGAAAGAAACTAGACACCTGAGTAACAGGTGAGGGAAACGAGGCACCTGAGCAACAGGTGAGGGAATCGAGGCACCTGAGCAACAGGTGAGGGAAACGTGGCACCCGAGTAACAGATGAGAGAAACTAGACACCTGAGTAACAGGTGAGGGAAACTAGACACGAGAGTAACAGGTGAGGGAAACAGGACACCTGAGCAACATGTGAGGGAAACTAGACATCTGAGTAACAGGTGAGGGAAACGAGGCACCAGAGTAACAGGTGAGGGAAACAAGACACCTGAGTAACAGGTGAGGGAAACGAGGCACCCGAGTAACAGATGAGGGAAACGAGGTACCTCAGCAACAGGTGATGGAAACTAGACAGCTGAGTAACAGGTGAGGGAAACGAGCACCCGAGTAACAGGTGAGGGAAACTAGACACCTGAGCAACAGGTGAGGGAAACTAGACACCTGAGTAACAGGTGAGGGAAACTAGACACCTAAGTAACAGGTGAGGGAAACGAGGCACCCGAGTAACAGGTGAGGGAAACGTGGCACCCGCGTAACAAGTACGGGAAACTAGACACCCGAGGAACAGGTGAGGGATACGATGCACCGGAGCAACAGATGAGGGAAACTAGACACCCAAGTAACAGATGAAGAAAAGGTGGCACCCGAGTAACAGGTGTCGGACTCATGATTTTGAAGGTAGTTAGGTCACGAATTCGACCCCATTCGATCAGAAGAACAGAACGTGTTTAAATCGAAACAGTTTCATTATTCTATCTTAAGCGCATACCTGGGTGTACAATTTGCATTTGCATTTTGAAAATATGAAATATGTGTATTGTAACTTGCTCAACGAAGA
>JAUELE010259055.1:0-10462 GCA_031471655.1 Diodora aspera | reverse complement strand
CCCATGGCAAGCTCACCCTTGGGTTGGGGTCGGCCGTGAAAAATCCCCCGATGCCTCTGGTGGGACTCGAACCCACGTACTTGTTTTACCATTTGAATATTCAATGATGAGAATGTTTGGCTGATACCTTTCTGACGTACGTAACTATTATTGTGTCACTCAGGTGGCTAATTCTTTCTCCTTTTGTTTTATGTTAAAAAGTTCGAACTCCAGTTTGAGTATTAAGTAGTTTCAATGACATTCTAAATTAATGGTATGAACGGTATATTCATTTTATTTTGCTTCATTGTACAACGTGTTTGACCACTGAAATATTGTTTAATCTGGACAAGTAGAATTCTGCTGCTACCAAGAAGCCTTTTATTTTTAATTTGAACGAATGGAGAAATTAAATAACATATCCCTAAGTTTCATCAATTAACCACATAAAAGTGGTCATTTTGTGACAGTTATCAGTTTGCGGTCACTGAGGACATTGAAGAAACATGATTTGAACACTTATTTATCTTCTCTCAAGTATTATTTGACACGAGGCAGGTCAATCTTTCTTTTACACCAACTTGGTTTTCACAATATCATCACCGTAAACGACTCTCATGAACGTGTTTTTCATAACAATAAATGATAACATAATTTTTGTCAGACGACATCTGTATATATTATAATATCATCTACAGCAAAATGCTACAGCAATATAATTCACATGCTTCCATAAAGAAATTGTTGCTTTTCTAAGAAATGTATTTACTTTTTTCAAGAATGTGTTCCCACTAAATAGCACAAATGGTATTATCAGTTTTATATTAATTAGTACGATTCACTCCTATAACAAGATCTGACAGCTTGCATGGTCTGAAGAATTTGCTACATTTAGATGCTCCCATTGTGAGCACTTTGGTTACATTTTAACATAACCTCGATAGAATGACTGTGCTTAGAAGGACACAGCAATGGTGGCTGCCCTGAGTGTGACGTTAAGTCAAAACCTAAACCTACAAAGTATACAACCCCCAACAAACCCACATCAAACTAAAATATTCCCACTACATTCACCCAAAATTAACTTACAAGTCGAGTCCACTTCTTGAAAAACGTAAAACACTACATTGCATTAACACCTACAACCCCAAACACTGCCACATTTACGCAGATGGATCTAAGGATCCACTCACCCAGCGCACCAGCTACGGGGTACACATACCAAACCAAACACAAATAAACAATCGCATCGATAACTCACAATCCATATACATATACACTGCTGAGCTAACAGCCGTACTACACGCTCTACAATGGGCACTAAACTCAACAGAACAGAGCAGAATAGAACAATATATATTCTCGTAGATCACTCAGGGTGATATAGAGAACATACAATATGTCATGCATTATTTTTACACAATAATAATACAAGAGATACAGATTACATTATTTACATGTCGATTTTGACACGTATATTTACATATATAGATTTACAGACACGTGTATTTAGATCAAACAATGGCCCTCTTTCATAAATCTAGCAATCTTGAGAAGAAGAGGTTTATAAATACAATTCATCACATAAGTACATTTTTCAGTGGTATGATATTTACAGAAATATGCGGGTGAAAAACGTGATCTGATATTATCGAGTACAGGACACACTAATCAAAAGTGGTATTCGTCTCCAATATAACAGTTACATAATGTACAGATTCTGTCATTTATGTTTGTATTTGACCATCTTCCAGTTTCAGTAGCAAGTTTGTGATTTGATGTTCTGAATCGAGTGTACCATATTTGAAGCTCAACAGGTAAAATAATCAGGCATGGTTCAAGACATAATATTCTTTCTATGAGGCATAAATTTTCCCTTTTTACGAGTTTTGACATGAAGTTCTCCAGGTTTGTGTAAACTGATCTATCCAAACACGTTCATAACATGGCTGTCTATTCCATGCATATAAAACTAAGTCCCGTTTCCTGAAGGATATTTTAAACTACACTCAATAATTTAAAATAATAGTTCGGAGACGACTGCAGAGTATAGATAATGTTGTACATCTTATTATATAGCTTATTAGGGCGGTGAAGCTTCAGAATGAAAGAATGCGGACTTTAATACTGATACACGTACACGCCAGCTAATATTTTCTTACAAACATACCTACCTTTATTTTTGCATGATTCGACTCCTCTGCTTCTCACGTCGTGATTATGACTGTTACACGTCACATGCGAAGCCTATATTTGCAATCAAGTTGTGACAAACATGCATGTAAAAAGATCATCAAAATGAAAAATCGTGAGATGTTTGACGTCGATAATTCTCACTCTCTTTGTAGATTGGCTGTTTTTGACGACAAAACTTGGGAGATTTGAAAAAAAATGTCTGAAATGTCATTAAATCGAGACAAGGTGTACAAAGCAAGATATGCAGCTGCAGACTGTTAATGTTTTGATGATCACACCCGTGCAAACTACAAATGACGAGCACATCGAGCGAGAAAACAGAATCCCAGCTGACAGCTGATAATAAAAGACCTACTAAATTTTAGGTCGCTCGCCTTGCATATCGATCAACGGTCCTTGCGTTCGTCTTTGTATGGTATACTGGTATATACTCTCTACATGGGCCTCGCTGTCCGTGTCAGGAGCTAAACTACGGTCTCAATGTCACACCCATTCGTTGCATCCTTGACTGATACAGGTAAGAACCACGTTTTGTGTATATTTTAACTGCTCTTAGACAGCCAGCTGCAACATATCACCTACTGTCAGATTTAAGAAAGTAGATCAAAATGACTTCATCTTGGCCTAGATTTAATCACAGTTGACTACTTGAGTGGACGCGGACGCCCTATATCTGCATGCTGTCGAGCTGACCTATTTGTCGTATATATCCTGGGTCAAACTTGTTATTATTCAAAGTTTTCTGGCTTGTAACGCTGAATGACTAAATGTGAATGCAGAGCAGTAATATAACAGAATTGATTTGACGTGTAGAGCAAGTACTTGCGTTTGACCTGGAATGTGATACCCTCCCAATAGGATTGCACCCAACTAAACGTCTCTTTGAATGACACCACAGTCTACTTGTAAAACATGCCAATAAATATTTCCTAAAGCATGAATTCCGAACATTCTGTTTTAAATGAAACCCAGCGTGGTACACTCATGATGTCACAGCATGTTTTCTCACATAAGCAAATACATAAATGATGCATATTTCATGTTTAGGTTACGTGAACATCTTTAGTTCTGATAGCGTATATAGTTTATGTACACTGACGGATAGACTAACACTTAGTCTATGAAAACTTATTAATCCACAAAAAGCTGCAATTTTCATTATTTTATTTTTTTCAATGAAAAGGAGCCGTATCTCCTCTGCTGTGAAATCAATGAACCTAGACTTGCTTTAATAAGAAACTAGACTTGCCTAAATCTTGAAAAACAATTCTTTTTTAAATTCGAATTTCACAGTCATGGCGCAGGACTAACTGACGGATACTGCCTTTTAAAAAGTACAGAGTACAGTATGCCAATCATTATTTTGTCATAGGAGTTGTAAAGGAAAATTTCAGTAATTTCCTTTATAAGGATTCATCTGTGTATTTCAAGACAACAGTTACAGGCATGTATTGTGCTATTTCAGCAAGTTGATCGGGAGGATTGCAATCATTACAATAATATGATGATGACGATGATAATAATGATGATGGTGACGATCGCTGATGATGATAATGATGACCGAAGATGATGACGGTGATGATGATGATGACGACGATGATGTTGATAATAATAATAATAAGGATTGCAATAATTACAATAAGATGATGATGATGATGATAATAATAATGGTGATGATGACGATGGTGATTACGATGATAATGATGACTGAATATGATGGCGGTGATGATGATGATGATAATAATAATGGTGATGAGGGTGATGATGACGATGGTGATTACGATGATAATGATGACTGAATATGATGATGATGATGATTGTGATTGTGATTATGATGATGATGATGAAGACAGGTTTTCAGGCCACGGCCCCAAAATACATATATAATTGTGCACTAATTCAATACTGGGCAGACGTTACATTTGCCTTGGAACAAACCTTTCTCTACTAAATAACTTCAAACAGAAAGACAATGTCTTACAGTATTTCAACAGGCCAAACTGACATATTTAGAAATTGTGTAAGTTACGATATCTACGTAACATGACAACCCTGCTTTTCTTCTTTGGTATTTTATCAAGTTACTTTATATACATATTTACTGAACAAGTTGTTACATAAAAGGTCAATAATCAAACATCGTGTGTTACCAATCATTGTGGATATTTGACCTAACTGCAGCGAAAACCATATTACGCCTATTCTAATGAGTGACCCTTCAATAGTTAGACTGAGTATAAAATGAATGCCATTAATCTTCTACAACATAACATCCATTTGCTTTACATGAATCTTTCAGCATAAACAACATCATTAAAACTACCAGTTTCAACAGCAAGATTGATATTGCTACATCTGAACTTGGATAAAAGTGTTTTCAAATGTTGAGGTCATCCAGATGTACACAGATAACTTTCAGTATGTAACATGGACTTAAACTGATTATAATAAAAAACATTTATTAGAATTCTGTAAAGATGCATGTCATAACTGTGAAAGATTATCATATAGTCTTAGCTTAAAAACTGAAATGAAGGCGTTAACATCGCCAACATCCTGAGCTATTTAGACAAAGCCAAACCCAAACTGAAACCATATATTTTGTATTTTAGTTGCCCATGTAGTATGACCAGCACCGTCTAGTGTTTTTAACATAGCATAACAATATTTAGGTAAGCTATGGTCTGGTAGTCTACACCAATATTTAACAGATCTAGTCATATGTACATATTGGAGCGGTACTCTTCCGCATTCACCTAAAACTATATTATTACAAGTTGATTTACTGACTTTGGGTACAGATTTACACATCTTATTATGCACTGTTTCTACAGTATTACAGTAATTTGTGCCCCATATTTCAGCACCATAACAGAGGATATAAAGCATCATAGGGTAAAGTATATATTTTTAAAAGACTTGTACACTAGCTTCTTTTGAAAGTTTGCTTACAAATTGTTTTCAAGAACACAAAACGTCTTCTACAACTGGAGACATGTGTCAGATAGTGCAGAAACATCATCAGCCAACATTAGAGAACATAACTTATTAAGAGCCTTTGTAACCGTAATACCACGGTCATCCTCTCTTCCCATTAATGTACAAGGTTTGTTAATACAAGTATTGATTATCTGAGGACTTGGACACAATGGGTGCCAATAGTGCAGGGAAAACTTTCAGTTGACCCTTTCGAAGTACGCAGACAGACATAGAAATGACAGTTTGAAAAAAAGATTACCATTTATGCCAGCATCATGTGGTGACTATAAAAGCACATCAAGCCTCGAGGTGTCAAAGGCTTTGGATAAATCAATGAAGAGACAGCACGATCTTTCTTCAACTTTCTTCCCAATGTGTTTCTGTGTCAGTGCTTGTAAAGAAAAATATGATCAATTGTGATATAATTAGCTCTGAAGCCTGCGTGTGACACAATGATTATTATTGTCACACCATTTACGTAAACGACTATTAGGGATGAAGGTAACTAAATAGCTTGCACAAGGAATGAATTTGAGATGCCTCTGTAGTTGGTGGGATCAGACTTACAACCTGACTTATAAACCGGACAGGTTATGCTCTTACCCCACACATTAGGAAACTTACAACTGTTAGACGATCAAAAAGCTTCACGAGGTAAGGTACGTCACATCTATACCGTCAAGACCTGGTGATTTACCATTAGCAGCAGAGCTATAATCAATGAAAACAGGATTTCCTGTTCAGGGACTGGCTGATCTAAAACGATGCCATGTACATGTATGTTGATAGGAGAGGAAACACTGTTACGGTAGTAAGTCCGTAGCGCGGAAGTAATTAGCAACGTCGGAAGTAATTTATGGTTGAACTCTACGGGATGCACGAGCGCCTACTTCCGACGTTCGCTACTACCGGCTCATGCATACGGGCCCTTGTCTACATAGAGAAGAGACATACAATGATTGATCCATTGATGACTAGATATTGTCTGTGATATACTGCTTGAAATGTTACATTTCAAACAATTTTTTTCAGAAAAGCTTTGGATCGTTATTAGCTCCAACAAGTTTTAGCCTTTGCTTTACCATGTACTCTTCCTTTTTGTTCTTAAAGGCAAGTTTGAATAAGTTTCTAAAATTTCTAAAAACATCTAGGTCAAGATTTACATCTCTATGTGCCCTCCGTGCTCTATATTTCTGTTGCTTCAAAAGATCTAACTCTTTGTCCCATCATGGAGGCTGGTCATCCTGATCAACAACTGCAGCTGCCCGCGTAGGATCAACACTCTTAGTATGCGAAGCTGCATCTTGACAGATACTAACCAGAAGAGCTAAAGCTTCATCGGTGCTGGAGTACAAAAGGTTTTTCTGGAGTGCTCACATGCAGATACACGTATATTTCAGAGAAATCCCCCATGATTTAAGTGGTTATAGTCTCATATCATGAATGAAGAAGAGGACATTATGTCCACATTATTTTTTGGGTTGAAAAACGTATTTTGTTAATGTAAACAACATTAATTGTTTTGTTCACAGGTTTGGGTTGATAAGCTTGACAAAATCAGGTGGACAATGCCTCTCGGGAGCACACCCTTCCCTTTTGGGGATTGCCGAATATGCAGTGACCGCGCCACTGGCATCCACTATGGTCTGGCTACTTGTGAGGGTTGTAAGGTAGGCACAATCTTGATATAATCAATGGAAATCAAAGGAGACTTATGTGTCCATATAATTATGTTCTTTGAAATTAAAGTATTATATTGGAGGAATAGTGAGAGACTGATGTTAATTAACATGTCTTTATGACAGAGTATCAACATGCTAGAGCCATCCGTAAGCCCAGGCCACATGACATACTTTTGTATGGCTACCGAGGTCACACATCGTTATTGCTGGATACCAATCGTGTCGTTGAATTAATCATGTGACCTCATAAAAACAGTTTATGAATGAAGTTGTTTATAGCAGCAGGCAGTGGGGGTGTCAAACGAGTAATATTTAACCAACCAATATGCCACATTCTTTCTGGAAAGTATACGGT
Source organism: Diodora aspera (assembly GCA_031471655.1). NCBI lineage: Eukaryota > Metazoa > Mollusca > Gastropoda > Lepetellida > Fissurellidae > Diodora > Diodora aspera. Next base: position 3,271 of record JAUELE010259055.1, on the reverse strand, counting down.
TTCAAAAGTCACATCAGTGGCGGATCCAGGCATGGGCGCGGGGGGCGCCCCCCCCCACTAACTTTGCATAATTTGATGTGTATTTATCATTGAGAATGACATTTCTTGAAAACGGAGACCATGGATTTGATTAACAATATCACTTTAAAGTAGAGACTGTGTATGCACGTGCATTCATATATATGTAATGTACTTAATGATAAGTGTACTTCTTGTTTTCCATCACTTTAACTGCTTAACTCTTGATCACTTACCACGTTCCTTGTTGGAGAAGTACATGTACATGTAGGCCTACCTTTCACTGTGTAAGTTCAGTCCTTGTGTTTAAGCTAGGGAGTGATTGGATTCCCGAGCCATTACACTCCTCGTTATGCACGGCTCAACTTGCCAAATCATTATCTGATGATCATTCAAAACTCATTAATAACATAAAAAGCAGTTAATTTATCTTTTATCGTTTTCTTAGATACTTGCCCCAAAACCAAGTATTACCAAGTTGAGAAGTGTGCTTTTTGAGGCACCTTCATGTTTCTGTCTCAGAACAATAGGCTATGTAGCCAGTTGCTTATGATTGATATTGTGACTTTTCTGCAGACTGTAGTTGACAAATTATATAAACATGTATCATGTTTCGATTGTTATAGCCTTGGATATAGTCCTCTTTCTGCCCCCCCCCCCCTCCCCCCCCCCAACCCCAAATCCTGGATCCGGCCCTGACAAGCTCCAAGGAAAGGATGCACATGTACATCACACCAATAAAGACTTTGTTTTATGTATTGAATACACTTACCTGACTTTAAGCTTGCTTGATTAGTTCATGTCAGTGTATGTCATTATAAGGTGGACATCACAGCTGAATCGATGCGATGAAACATGCAGTCTACAGCTTTTACACGTCTTCTTTATGGTCTCCTAAATGATAGAAGCATATTATTAAATCAAAATATAATTTTTCAGTTTTAAAGAGACGATCCTTCCCATGTTTGTAGAATACATGTACATCCAATCCATACCAAAAGACAGTAGATTAGTCACTCATGTGACGTAGCTGGTGACCTGATAACATCAGCGTTGTTCGACTGGAGTACTCTATAGGACAAATACGCATGGGTCTTGGTAGTGACACAATTCCATGTCAACAACATGCTTTATGTAATGTCTTCCTGTTGCTGTTGACAGGTCAGATGCTGTAGGTTACATTGTTATAGTTACTCACCTGTGATTGAGATGACACAGGTAAAACTCGGCCACTAGTTCAAACAAGAGTTGCCCATGACACTGTCCTGAAACATCTTGGTGATGAGGAGTATTGGAAGTCCCGAGAACTGAATTTATAAATGAAAAGTACATACAAAAAGGCACGCGTAACATATGTGTTTAGCATTTTCTGTAAATGATGTAGAAACGCGAGTGTTTTGTTAATTTTGTTGTCTCGTCAATCAATTTCACGTGCCTGAACTGGAAATATTATACTGGTACTTGTTTAACGTTTAAAGTATGTATATCATATAAAACATATGTTGTCTGTAAATTAATAATAAATAGTAAACACGGCGACACGAAAAAAATGTAACACGTTCCCTTCTTACATGTATGTATAAGGACAAAGTTTATATGTTACCGGTTTTTGTAAGCAATAACCGTAGTTATGAGAATATATCGTCGCTTTTCTCTAAACATCAGCGGGCCGCTACATTTAAGAAGTAATATTTTCATAGTCTATTTGTTCACGTCAGTCATCAAATTCGATGCATCACAATGATTTAGTTTACACCAAAAAGTAAACATGATAGTTTCACCCATTGATATGCAAAACCCGATGAAGTACTGGATCCGTGTTCAGAAACTTGTTATCAACTGCTTCATCAGACACAGACGGATGGACAGTGCCGGATTGAGACTATGTGAGACTCTGAGCTGTAGAAAGTCTGGAGGCCGTTCTTAGAAAGTGAAAAGATTTCAACTCATCTCGAAACGTATATTATCCATGTAAATACTGCTTGGACTCACATCTTAAAGGCAAATTTTAAAATTAAAAAAGGAAACTTGTGAAACTTTGTGAGGCCCCTCCGGACTGTGACGCCCAAAGCGGTAGCTTATTAAGCTTATTGCGATATCCGTTGCTGCAGATAGAGACCCCTGCACTAAAAAGTTCGATAGTGTGATCAGTATATGATATATAGGTGAGTGGGCTAGAGTCGGTCAGTTTCACTCAGGGCATACTGGCAAGCTTTGCTGTCATGTTACACTGACATAATCCATCACTTTAACAGATGGGTATTCTCAGACAGTGAACACCGTGTCACTTCCATGTTCAGAGACGTGTATCAATGTTAATTTGTATATTAAGAAAGGTACTTAGGCTTTAACATTAAAACAAAATATCTGTTTTTCGATATATTGTTAATTTGTTTTAGATCTATAACTTTCTAAGATATAGATGTGAAACATGGTTGGAGAGACCGTCAATAATAGTAGATAACAACAAAGATAGGTTTCTCTGTAAATAGATCAGTAGATTCATGACGCTCAACTATACTGACGTCCTAAAGAAAGGTTATAAGAGTTTCAGAGACGACAAGAAAAATAAACAAATGTTATTTAAAAAAAGCGTTGTTTCAGCACGTTTTAAACTAAATGAAACTCCACGGAAGTCAGACCATTTTAATAAGCAGCGACATATATATAAAACATGAGTTGGTGAAGGTTTTACTATATACCCCTATACTTAAGTAATAACATAACAAATCACGCACACTCTGAATAAGACAAAAACATTCCGAAAACAAATAGTTTTTGTAGACCATTATCTAAGTCACATGCCAAGAGATAAAATAAAAAGTGTACACAAAACTCTAGCCCCCCCCCCCCCCTATAATAGTCGCTGTCTTTCCAAAATTATTTAGGTAATCGAGCAACAAACGGCGAATTTGATTGGTCATCTCGGTAGGCCTTGTCTTACATGAAATGGTATGTCCAGCTTAGTAGTAACGACAATGAGCAAGGACCCTTGTCCATTGCTGACTGACCAACAGGTCGTGAGGTCAAACTTTACATCTGACCTTTCAAACTACACCTATCCATGTTCTAACATTCATGTAAGAGAAAAACGCCCCGAATAAGCATGCTATTTGAAAACGACGTCAAAATGTCGGTACACATTGACGTCATTGCTGTATGTGGCAAGGTATTTAAGAGACAGGGTACCGGTATTTGGAAAACATTCTCAAAAATGAAGCATAAACACTTGTTGGTGATTTTGTTAGCTATA
>JAUELE010259044.1:0-10462 GCA_031471655.1 Diodora aspera | reverse complement strand
GAATGTAAGAGAATAATCTGAAGACGTTGTTACCCAGTCATATTTCTAAGAAAGAAAATACTTCAGATTAAGACAGGGGACAAGACAACGTAGTCACTGGATATGCTTATTTCCTTATAAAGATATTCACTATTGGATACGTTATATGCACATTAAACATAGTGTTTGTCAGTTACATAACACTTATACATGTACAGGTTGATCTTGTATTTTTATGCTGTAAACGTCATGGCTCACTCACCACATATGTTCTTTCGTTTCATGCAGCAGTGTTATCAGCGATTCAATCATGACATCAGAACAAGAATGACATACGTCACGAAGTTATGGTTTCTATAAAACGTCACCCACATAACAATACAGTGTGCAAACAATCTCCATTCTTCCACACGCCCACCACATTCTTTGATAAATGCTTGAGTCACTTCTCCCAAACAACACACCCAGCTTGACCACATTATAGCCAGCACACACTTGGAGACTTTGGAATTTCATTTCTTTGAGCTGGTAACCTGATATCGACTTTGGTTTACTGGAAATATGACATGCATTGTGTATAGTGAAGGTATTGACCTTTGCTACAGTGCAAAAAGTGCAAACTAATATGTGTTCAAGAAATTTGTATTTGCAACCATGCATTTCGTTTGCAAAACATTAAGCAATTGTAGTTTCTTATGTCTAGATGTTCTTAAATGTTATATGCTATTCAAAAGAAGCTAAGGGGTCACATCTGACAGAAGAATGAACTGATGTAATGGATTAGGCTAGTTGAAGGATTGTCGAAAGTAGCTATTTGAACATATTTTTAGAAAGGATATTTTCATGCAATATTTATACTACTGAACATTGGTAGTAATTTGTGGTAGTTTGCTGAAGTTTATTGAATTTTAGGAAAATGTTCATCATATGAAATGTTTATCAGAATCTTAAATTCATGATGTATTGGCCCATGCAGTCTTTGCACATGTTTTATGATTGTCACTTAAAACATGCGCACATTGGCATGTGACATGTGTGTCAACATGGTATCATGTAGATTTCGGATACACTACATTGTACTTCTTGGTAATAAAATACTGTCTTTTGAGTACAATATATAGATTTCATGTCAGGCTTTGAATGTACACATACGTCTGTAACCATCAGTTGCATGTGCCACTAATTTTGTAATCAACAACCCTTGCTGTGATGCAGCTGGTAAGCAAAAAATGATTTCATCTGCATGATTGAACAGGTGCATGTATAGTTAAACACTTTGCGTCGTTTAAAAAAACACCATCGATATTCTCTGTTGAACATGGCAATGAATAACCATTCGTGAAAGCAGTACTACGAAATCTCAATTTCAAATCAGTAAGAATATAAGTTAATTAATAAATTCACATCTGTACATGTATCATTGTTGAACATGCTAAAATTAATCATAACCAGATCTACACAATCGATGAAACCAATTATAGAAAAGTCACTGACAACACCAGTGTTAACATTACTGGTGAAAAGTGTGCAAAATCATGGCCAATACTAAGGCCAAAACCAGATCAAGACATAACATTGATGCTACAATAGTAATGACACAAGTACTGAACTCAACTACAACTACATGGTCGCTGGATCCATTAACAAAGGTGATACTGCATCAGTGTTCAAACTGTTCTTAAAACTTGCGCCAAAACCTTTCAAACGGCTAATACCAGTACAAAACCAATAATAACGTCATAACAAACCATGGATGGAACCAGTGTTGAATCTACTCATGTATTACAAGTATATAACCTATCACAACATCAATTGATAAATCAGCGATAAAAACTATACTAACACCAATGATAACAATACTTCAAAAGCAACAAAAATACCAGTGTAAAGTCACAGGTAAAACCAAAGTCAAAACCACTCATGTAACACCAATGATAAAACCAATTACTACATCAGTGTTAAATAAATGATAACAATGCGCCGATGCCACTGATAACTAAAATTATCGATAAAAGTCAGTGCCAAAACCATTGATAAAGCTAGTCCCAAAATCGTTGATAACACTAGCCCTTCAGTTCAAGACTTCAGATCCGAATACAAAAATTACCCAAACTGAAAGTTTTCATCCAGGCAACAACATTTCGTTGACTGGTGACGCAGTTATTTTCTCCGTGTAATTTCATCATTAACCTTATAACACTCAGGAAACAGATATTGCATTGTTGGATTCCTAAGCCAGGGGAGGACGAAATTGGTATAACATACCTCCCATTGATATTAAAATATGATACATTAACCATACAAGAATTGTAATAGATAAAGACGAGCAACAAGTCTGTCAGATTTAAAAGTAGCAAGTAAAACGTATCTATTCATAAATGTACAGCGCCCAGGTACCTGAAGGCATACATAACTTACGCAAGCGTCAAAAGGCATGCACGGTTATTATTTATGTTCTCGCTTGAAGACTAAAGTATTCTTTACGGTGACATAAGGACGAGGTTACTTGAACCATTCATATTAGCATGAGCTGGCATTAAATTTGCTATTTTATCTTTGTGCTATACATGTAAAAGCTTCAAACAGTTTGAAACATCTGTCTAAGTTACATCGTGGATGTACCTATGAAGACATAGTCTAAGTCTTGCTTCTTTGGATTTCAGCTAAGATAAAATTTCATTAAGGTAATTATAAACGTATGGTATGGTACAAATGTGTAAAAAAAATAATGTGGTGAGATGAATTTGTGTTAAGTGCAAGTCTGCCAGGGTACAATGTTTTAAGGTGAATATGCTAGGGTAAAATATTTTATAGTGTATGGTCCGAAGGAAAAACAAAGGATCACTGAAAAATATACCCAATAAATATAAGAGTGACCATAGGCGTATGAGCCGGGTGGTGCATTTTTCGGGTATCCACTTCACTGCCTCCCCCTCCCAACTCCGAGGGTGCCCATACACCTATGCAGGAACTTTGTAAACTTTACAATACATATTAATTAGAGTGCGTCACTAGCCTATCAATAGAAAGTGGAACCACCACCAGCCCTGACAACCTGCTGGGATCGTTTGTGCTGCTCTGGGTCGACCATTACTATTGCCAGATACAACACGTGATCCCTTGTTTGTTTCCTCCACCATATATGCATGTTATTCTAAACATGTGCCAATGAAGGCATGTGATGAACAACTAATATGTCAAGGTGAACGTTTATTGAGACAAGCGTATTTAAATGCGTGAAATAATGAATGTAAATTTAATTATGTTTGCTTGCTAAGATTTACATTAAAATATAATATGTATATTTACATGGTGAAGTAAATACGTATTGAAGAGTCAATGCATGTATATGTACAATGATTCACATAAAAATGAATGTGTTGACGTCAAATGTGTGAGACAAAATTGAAGTCAAAAGCTGTCAAATTGCAGTGTTGAAGGGAACTGCGTCGAGGCAAACATGTGTTAAAGTGAGACAGGCATGTGTCAAAGTAAATATGTGTCAAGAAAAGCTAGTTACCTGGTCAATTAGTAAGTCCACGGGTGTCCGCTGTCTCACCGAGCAGAACTACAAGAGTTTATCTAGAACCTACTGTGATATAAATAACTTAGAATCCAATCCAGACGATGAATAACGTGCCTCGTGGACAGTCACTGTCACCTTAGAGGTGGTAATAACTTGCTGAATAGTCAGTCACGTGACTCGTCACATGCTTGAGAGAGCAGACGCGTTAAGAATGGTGTGGAGGAGTTTTCAAAGGATGAGGCAACGCTCTGGTTATCACGAAAACATGAACTAATTCTTACCTGGATTTTGGTGGAGATGAAATACCAAATATGTATCTCCATACACGCATACTCAGCAAACAGTGTAAAGTTATAACAAACATACATACCTCTTGCTGAACAATGTACAACTGTAATTTACACAACCGTACATATGCAAACACATAATATTGTACTGACAGAGTAGACTTCAGTTTACACCAGGGGTCCCTGACCCCTCTTCGACCCCCAAGGCATGTTCAGAAATATAATTATGTAGGGATACAAAAAGAAATGAACTGTCATTTCTGTGATTGTGAGCATCATGAGGAATGTACAGAACACTGAATATAATGTCGGAATGCAACATAAATGTGTTCACCCGAAAATATTCAGTCGACCCCCTGGCGTGTATCCAAGCATGTTTCACGACCATGCATTTTTTGACCCCATTATTTTTCGACCCGGCCTCAGAAGTCGACATTGACTACCTTGGAGAACACTCGTTTAGACTTTGCTTTCTAATATTGGATTCTAAGTTATTGTATTAAATCATTTTAGCTGTGAAAACAACGCTTAAAAACTGAACATTATCAAAAGTATAACCGTTATTATGAATACATGAAACACTGTTAGACAATCTCCAAATCTTACTTTTAGTGGTGCTAAAACTGGAGACTTTAAAGACTTTTGCGTCAAAAGGAAACTATACCAAGAGACAACTGAAGAACAACAGCAAATGTTAGCTCTTTTCAGATATATCTTAACTTCACCTCAACTATCTCTTTTGCGAATGAATTCCGCCAGCATATGCTTGGGGAGCACTCGTGTAAACCTTGCTTTCTGATATTGGATTCTAAAGTATGGTCTTAAATCATTATAAACACTTAAACACTGAACACTGTCAAAAGAATAACGTTATTGTGAATACACAAAACACTGTTAGACAATCCAGAATTTACTACTTTTAGTGGTGCTAAAACTGGAAACGTTAAAGAAACTAGGAGTTTCTTGAAAAATGAGGAGGGCTTGAGGACCTGTACGGGCGTCCACAAGAAACAATACCAAGAAACTGTACCAAGAAACTTTAACAAGAAACTATACTAAGAAACTATACCAATAAACTTTACCAAGAAACTATACCAAGAAACTATACCAAGAAACTATAACAAGAAACTATACAAAGAAACTATAACAAGAAACTATACCAAGAAGCTATATCAATAAACTATACCAAGAAACTATAACAAGAAACTATACCAAGAAACTATACCAAGTAACTATAACAAGAAACTATACCAAGAAACTATACCAAGAAACTATACTAAGAAACTATACCAAGATGATCAGAGATAACTGAGGAACAACAAGCAAATGTTAGCTATTCTCAGATATATGTATTCAAGAACGAAAGTGTTACTTGAGTGCGATGCGAATAATGAAAGATTATTTAACAGTGACACAAAAACATTCTCTTTACAGTTTCTTTTGAAGCTCAGTATATAGATAATTTTCGATATCTACGAAAGGTACGTTCCATGTTTTGAGGCCCGAACTCTGAAAAGTTAAGAAGGATTTAAAAGAGAACATTATATATAAAGAGCAAATGATTTATATATTACCTTCTACCAAACACACCCCATTCTATTGCTTTGCTCTACACTGGCACGATTTCAAGACTCATTGTGAAGGGCTATCTGACACAAAGATTTCATTTACCAGCCAAGCAATGAAGCATTCCTCAAACACATGTAATGGGTAAATGTTTGCTCTGCCTCTTGAAAGCCAGTAAAATCAACTCCCAATCCTCGGGTTAAAACGCCTCCGCTCTGCATGCAGTCAATCATTGTTATCCAAATCTTGAGGGTAAAACGCCGTCCTGCAGGGCATGCACTAATGCTGACAACCTTTCATAATAGTCTTTGGTGGGAACATGTAATTTGAGTGCTTGGCAAATACGAGCCCTGTGGCGCAAATGCTGGAAGTACGTTTTGCATTGAGGACTTGAGAGGAACGAACAATCAAAATATGACTTTCCCAGTAAATATTTATGAAAATAATATATTTAAAAAAATTAAAATGTTAAAAATACGTGAATTCATTCCGGATATGTACGAAACAGTGAAAACGGAAAGGCTGTTACTATCTCACTCACTTATCATCCCTGGACAGGTAAAAGGTTTTCAGTGATAAAAGACGAATATTGCATTGTCATATTCAAACGTTAAATATGATATTATGTCAATGTGTTCCAGACATGTATGAAACAGACAATGCATGAAATGGTAAAGTAGGTAGATCATTATTATCATATTCACTTATTAAATCTTGGCAAGTAAAACGTGAAGAAGTGTAAATTGCATTTACAGTGATAAAAGAAACGCTTATACGACGCTTTCAAGCACAAAATCAACATTTCAAGGTGGACAAATAACGTAATTTTAATGTCAGTTTAAGGTGTTGCACGACTGGACAAATGTTGTTATGACGTCATTAAGTGAGAGTTCTCTTTCAGAACCAAACGACTTAGTTACTAATGTTCACTGAAACCTAAATATAAGTTGAGTTTGCACAGAAGTCGAAATATCGCACGATGATCGGAACGGCGTGCTCAGACAAGTTCATTCAAGTTTGAGAGATTGGGAAGGTGTACGCACGTCAAATTCATGATACCCATGACCTAACGTTCTGCTGCACAGTAGTTAATCTACCACATGTATGATAAGCAAATATGCCGAATGAGATGAATGCATCTATGATGGTTAAAAGCATTAAAACAATGCGACAATAAGATAAAAGACGTGCAGACCGATATAACCTGTTATCCCTCTATCAACAGTTGCACGATCAGAGTGAGTGCATTCAGTGAGGTCACGGCGCAGGTCATGTCTTAATTTACATGCATTTATAAGTAAATTGTACTCACCTGGTTATGGCTTTCTAAATAAATTATGATGGTATTCATACAACGTTCTGCACGCAGAGTAACATCGAACACATTCTGAAAAATATCTAGCCACACCTACGTGTCATGTATTTGTAAAAGGATTAAAGCTACAATTACGTGACCATATTCTTCAAACGTGACTTCGTTTCAAATCATGCAACCATATGCTTAAACTTAACTTCAGCTCAACTATGAATTACGCCACCGTATGCTTGAAAAATAGCTTGAAAGTCACGTGACCATGACTTTTTGGAATTAAAGCTACAACCACTTGACCATAATTATTCTTCAAGTATGAGCTCGGATCCAATCATGCGTTAAAGAGTAATTTCACATGATGCGACCATTCTTTTGTGAATGGAATTACGTAACCACAGAAACTTTAAAGTGACATTAACCATATGGTTAAAAAAACATCTAAAACTGAAATCTCTGCATAATTCTTCTTGGCTGATATCACTGGATTAACGTCTTAGTGGAAAAAGGTTAAATTTAAATCACATGATGATACAGTCATCTCCCCATATGCACGAGGCTGCCCATATTATGTTCCATTCCCAACACAAAGTTCTTTCAAAAACTCATGGAAGGAAAGTTTACAGTTGTTTACCTCACGAGTGTTGGTGACGAACTGGACACAATGGGGATATCTCTTTGCTGAATGAATCGTCAAATGAGCCCCCTTCTTACAGGGGAGTATCCCTCCAGTGATACATGAGTAAACTCCATTACAGCAGATTTATAACATCACCTGGACACATGGTGAAATCGGAGACCACTACCCTTCTCGAGAACAGACAATCACTGCTTGACTGGTTGCTGGTTCTGTCAAACAATTGGTTCAGTTGTCCTTGAGAAATACGCTAATACTGCAATTCTCCCTTAAGCAGCATATCATTGTTAAAGAGATGTAGACTCTCGTAATACACTGTAGTTTTAACTCACTATGACCCAGACATATGCGTCTCTATGTATAGTCATAACAAAGACATTCTTTGTGAAATTGCTTTCGACAGTCATTTGACTGCCATCATTATGTTAGATGAAGCAGGATCACACCCAAGAGTATTCAGAGGGGCTTGCATTAGACTTATTACACATACCCAACGCTATACAAAAACACAACAATGATGTCAGTTGTCTTGTGACGAGTAAAGGTTTAATGCAACATTTTAAACACTATTAATACATTATGTCTGATTAAACAGAAGAACCAATGCCCGTATCAATTTTGATCGCCGTTTGGTAAACCCTACCCTCTGTGAACTATTACTATGGGGTTATGAGGGATATTAAACTATAATGTATTGTGCTGGTCTCCTGTGCTTTAACCTTTCAGTACGTTTCAGAAATTACACGAATCACCCAAAAGCAGAGCCATTTTAACCATATGGGGCAGATCTGATATACTTTAACTTAGACCGACTTGCTCGAGCTTAAGGCATCAAGAGGGTTATGAGCTGTTAACGTTAACCGGAAAAGGGTTAACACAATAACTGTGTTATGTGACTACGTGTAAATGGCAAATGGTGTTAAACGCATGTAATAGAATATCTCTTTGCATTTACGTTTAGTTTTATTATTTTTTCTGCAATGAAGTCTTGTACACATTTCGTCAATACGGACAGTGTGTCATGCGAGGTAATGGTCAGCCGAAAAACGCATACAATGATGTATAGAGACTGTTGAATGAAACACGAAATTAACTAGACAAAATATATAGATACAAGAAAAACACATTCGTTTATAACAAGAATATAGCAGAGAATTGGTTTTAATTTCTATCAGAAAGCTGAAGATGACACTATATAACTCAAGTTGCCCGTATCACGAAAGAGTTGCACAGTTGTGTTACCAGTAACAGGTATAGTTCGGCCCATTAAGCATTACCTCAGAATGCAGAATGTTCGAATATTCTCTGCACTATCCAATGTTGCTACACGTTGTGACGACCTTATCATGATGCTTACATGTACTCTACACTTCCAAAAGGAATATTGTTATCAAGGTTAAAGTGTAATATCGACAGTGTAAAACATATTTCAAATTTTGTCAATGAATAAATATCATGAACGAAAAATCTGCTTACGAATTCATAGGAACTGTTGCAATGTGTCTATATTGTAGTATAAGAATCCTTGTTGACTGATTCAAAATTAGTTTATTGAAAATCGTAAGCTATCTGAATATAGAGTTATAACATAAAACATTTTAACGTTTGTTACCACCCTGTGTCGTAATGTCGCAATTACGACATACAGTGGTGACTACCACCACTGTGCGAATACATGTATATGAGTCGTAATTGCGACATGCAAACACACAGCGTGTTAACATCATTAAGAACTAACAATATCTCCACTTTGTACAATGACAACCATTGTTAAATAATCAAGAATAAGTTATTCAAGTATACACTTTCTCTCTGTGCATGTATTTATCTAAATATTGAAACGAAATAAATGGATATTGTTTATGTTGCAGTTTAGTGATTGTCATCAATAGATTAATAACCTTCTTGCTGAAGAAGTCAGCTCTAATTTTACAAATCTTAAATTATAAATCATAAAATGTTTTGTGTGAGCAGCCTACCCGGTCGTCTTGCTCCTGCTAAAATTCCTGAAGGTTATGGCGGATATCTGGTGTAGATTACCCGATATTAAAGAACTGAACAAACATCGTTCTCAATGCCAACCAACCGTACTCTAGCGGGCAATCTCAGCTACCAGTCAAACAGGTTTCATTACGTCCAGGTTGACGAAAAAAATATTCACGGACACCGAGGGAGAGTGTTTCCTCAGATATGATGTTTCTGAAGATCAAATGTTCTTGTAAAACTGGAGTTCATGGTCGCCAAGGGTAGCCGAGCGATGTGATAACCCACCAACTTTTCATCAAGTCTGAACAAATTATGCTGGCATTACTTGTTATCGTTTAATGTCATCATTATGATGTCATTATGCATTGTGTTATCATTGTAGTTTATGGGAACGTTCTTCGATGTGTTATCTTATTTATGTACCTCTGGTGGTATATAGCCTTACGCCCTATTGTGAACATAATACTACAGTGTAATGGGTCTTATACCACCCAGATATCCATGTTCTAATAAAGCAATTAAAAAAACAGCCACATATTTCTTAATATTTCAGTATAATGAAATTGGAGCAGGGTATTTTCTCTTACATATTACGCACTCTATTCGCAGGATGTATGGTAGCCAGTGACTCTGATCTGAAGAACAATGTGAATGGTATGGCCCAGAGATTAATCTTTGTCAATCCCTGTCTCTATGTCGTAGCAGTTCAAAACGGTTTCTAGTTTCGTGGAGTTTCGTTTGGTTCCTGTCTCAGCATGAATAAATATCTCTTTCACAGCCAATGTCTTTTATATTTCTCTTCTGTCGTCTCTGAAAGTTTTGGTATATTTTTTTTGGACGTCAGTGTATAAGGTTACGTTCGAGTCGGAGATAGTGAACATCAATGTAACAAAGATGAAATATTCACTTTCAAACCAAATTGTAATCTGCAATAATATACAGCTTACTTATATATTTTAATGCAAAGAGATTTGTAGTAACCATTTGTTATAACCATGATATTTTAAAGGACATGGAAACAAGTTGTATATAATTACATTTTTTTAATCACATACATCCATAAATGCAAGATAATCAATAATCCAAAAAAACATTTTTGAAAAATATGTCATAGGCTGAGTTATTTACGTGAATTCAACGCACCCCTGAATCCGAGCAAGCTTATGCAAAAT
>JAUELE010259033.1:0-10462 GCA_031471655.1 Diodora aspera | reverse complement strand
TGTACACCCTCAGTCTTCTGTCGCGTCGCTGCAGCGGGAATCGTGATTCATCGCTGAACCAGATTCGTGGTCAGTTTGCTAGGGTCCAGGGCTAATGGGCACTCTCTGATTTGGGGGAGGGGGGTGTTGGGTGACATTCTTGACCGATAAATCACCACCAAGTAAAACCAGAAAAAAAACCCAGAAAAACAAAAAAAACAAGAAGACTTTGTCGTCAATACCCCCGCCATGCATACATTTTTCTTCTCTTCCTTTTTACCTTTTAGAGTGACCATAAGATAAAGGGTATTTATGTCGAAAATTCATTTTCTTTTTATTTCTAGCAGTACTTTAGTAAAATATTTTGCCTGTACATAAACATCTGTAGGTCTCCTGAAATGTGTTGCTTGACCTGAGTCCTGTACAAGTGCTGTATAGCATCAATGCCTTCTGAGAAAGCTGTCTTCATTGCACTACGTACGCAATAAGTCAATAAAATCAAGGGCTATAACTCTGTAAATAATTCATCCAAGGCGCTAATTTACGAACTCAATAAGCATCAACATAGTGACAAATCTCATTGATGTAGCTGCAGTACTTTCAGAGAAAAGCTGCCTGGAGTAAAAGTGTGACGTAAATGTAATCAAGGGCTATAACTCTGTAAATAATTCACCCAACGCGCTAATTTACGAACGAAATCAACATCAACATAGTGACAATAGGTGTGACAAATTTTATTGATGTAGCTACAATACTTTCCGAGAAAAGCTGTCTAGTGTAAAAGTGTGACGTAAAAGCAATCAAGGGCTATAACTCTGTAAACAATTCACCCAAGGCGCTAATTTACGAACTCAATCAACATCAACATAGTGACAATGTGTGTGACAAATTTCATCGATGTAGCTACAATACTTTCTGAGAAAAGCTATCTAGAGTACAAGTTTGACGGAAGGACGGACGGAAGGATGGACGGACGGACGAACTCAATTCCAATATCCCCAGCTACCACTTCGTGGCGGGGTATAAAAATGAGCCATTATCTTGAAGAACAAAGTATTATTATGGAGGCACCCTTTTTTTTTCTTGACACAACAAAATGACATGCTACAAGATCAGCACAGTACCACATCGCTACCCAACATAAATTTGGGCAGCGGTGTCACAGAGTTGGTGTCACACAGTGCGGCAATTCATAGTGTCACACATCTCTCCCACGGACCTAATCCCCCACTAGTACTAGAGTGAACAGAATCCTCAGTAATGATACGAGGGGGTTTTGAGCCAAACTAAATATCAAAACAATTATAGCATTACTTTGCTTTTGCTGAATAGTCATAGATGACTACCCTCCATGGAGTTATTCATCAGGACAATGCGCCTGTAGACATAAGCTGAGTTGCAACGGAGCTGCTGTTCAAGAATGCGAGTTTGAAATTTTGCCCCACCCACCCGATTCTCTAGACTTGGCCCCCAAGTGTTTACGATCTGTTTCCAATATTGAAAAAGCACTTGCGTGGCTGAAGCTTCGATGTTGACAACGAGCTTATCGATGCTGTGGAGGGTTGGTTAGGGGACCAGGATGTGACCTTCTACACAAAAGGCATAAGTGACTGGCAGAACCAGTGTAATAAGTGTACATAGAACTACAAGCAGACTATGTTGAAAAATAAAAATATCTTCCAGAAAATTTCAACTCGATTCATGTTAAAGGCTCAAAACGTTTTGACATCCCCTCGTATCTATAGTGATTTTGGTATCAGCCACTGCACTCCATTAGTGACCCCACTGAGTTCACAGTCTCGTACAAGTACAGATATCACCGATATTTCTCTCTGGCATAGAATGTTCAAACTTTTGATAGCGTACATGTTCTTATCTGCTTCTGCTCCTCATATGCAGGTTTCCGGAAAGCCTCGTTGAAGAACCACACAAAATTGACGAACCATAAGAACGGCAATAGAGCAAAGCCACCTGAAATTAACATCAGACATAAGTTTAGAACAACAACAAATATGAAAACAGCTCTTGGAAATATATTTCATATCCACCTTTAAACAGATAATTTGGCTACAAAAGATAGAACCCTTTGGAGCTTCCATGGAATGGCATCATAGTGTAGCTTGGTGAAGAACATCCCCCAGTAGCCTTATATGCTTTTGGTACAAGGTACGCAAGTGTGGCATCAGGATTCCCAGATCGGGGGGGGGGGGCAGAAATCCTGACTGGGAGCTACAGATTAACAGTTTATAATCAACTTGAATGTCTTCAATTTTGTATTTCTTTGAGACTAAAAAAATTACCGGTAGATATATACGGTTTCATGGATATGACACATTTAGGCTAAATCTAGGGCCTATCTGATTCACTTCTTTCGTGTTGGCCAGGCCACAACCGTCGAGTAATTTAGACAAGAATCTGGCTTTTTTTTAGGGAATGGTCATTACCGTAATAATATTTCCGACATAATGCGAGTTTTTCTTCATTCTTCACTCTCCGCAAATCCATCTTAGCTGATGAAGTTTAACAGAACAGTAAAATGTAAATAAAACTTCCTGTCGCTTCGACAATCACACTCACACTTCCGGGAAAACTGTGCAAGGAACTACTCGTGAATAAATCGTGGTATTTGTGCGTATGTTTCTCTAGTATTTAATTTACGTTGTAGTGCTGGTGTCTGTTTATATCTGTGATTAATTCATTCACTGAAAATAGACGTTAATATTGTTGTGTCACAAAATGACGGAAAGGGGGAGATAGTGAGGGAATAAACGGAAATGCCTCCAAACTGTTACTTGTGTCATCAATATCGGTAAAGTTCTCAGAGATTCTAACCACAAGAACATGTCGCCAAAATACGAATATCTGACAAACCGGAAACGATAATACAAACTCTGAGCAAGACGTGTATATTTGCGAATTCTTTGAACTCGTGAATAATACAGAAAATAAATTATTGATGTTTGGTCATTGTAATAGAATTGTAATAACTAGAAAAATATAATTCAAATATAACTGTATGTAAATCAAATTTACGAATGGTCTAAATATAAACAAATCTTGACGTTTTCCTCACGTTCGTAAACTCTAAATATCGTTTACCACGTCAGCGAGTTCTTATGTCCGTTGTGGTAACCATTGCTGCCCGGAGTTGAATCGGTGTTCGGAGCTCTTTGTACCGGCAGCCATACAGCCAAAATGGCAGAGTATTTGGCGTCGATTTTTGGTACTGAAAAAGACAAGTAAGTATTCTGTTTGCGCGCGAGTGTTATTCGAAAGAAGTCATATTTTTGGTTTTTGCCTTTGTGTTTTCTTAGGGATGACCTAATTTAACTGGATAGTTTTTATTGCAGAGCTTTCTGTATTCTCAAACAACTCCTTGGTCAACATGAGCATGGCGAGTTTTGGTAGGCTAATCTATTATGGCAAAACGAAAAGGGAATTACATTTATCTGATTATACATTATATTCATGAAATACTAGATTTGAATATAGGTGTATATATCTGAATTTTCAACACAAGGATTGAAGGTACAAATCTAACAGGGACGGGGAGGTTGTTGAACGTTGTGTGTTTTCAGTGTAGAAAAAGGGTCAGGGTCCCTTTCGTTTCCCCTGATCAATCAATTGGGGTTTGGGTTAGTATACAGGAATGTAACTAGGGGTAAGGAAAGATTTCCAGACAAAAGTCAGTTTGAAATGATATTTCTCTGAAAAAAGCATACTTAGTCAGTTGATCAAAAACCAAATTTGGGAAAGAGTTCTGTTCATTTTCGCCACGCTTACACTTCTGTATACTAGGGTGCATACATTTATCAGTGTAATGCATAATGTTGTTACTAAGTAAGGATGTCTTTAACACAAGAAACACACTGAACTAACCCTTACCCTCAAAAAAAACCTTTTGATGAACGTGTGGGGGTGGGGCACAAAAGAACTCTTGCCAAAATTTGTATCATGCATGATTCATTTTATTTAATTTAACTGTTTATTTATGACCGTAATTCTCAATCAATTAATGTGTTTTGTTACCTTTGCAGAGTAAACTGCTCCTTTTATTTCAAGATTGGAGCATGCAGACACGGGGAGAGATGTTCCCGTTTACACAACAAACCAACTTTCAGTCAGGTAAAAATGGGTATCTTTTCTTCCAGGAGTTTTCATTGAACAATCAATTTGGTTGTATGTAATACAGATACATTAATGAATAAAAATGAATTGCAAGGTTTTTAAGCTGCATGTAGTAAATGATAGCACTTAACTAGTTATGCATTCAGATTGGTAACGAAAAAGTTACAAAGATCATCATCAGTCCATTCCAATAGTGTGTGCAGCACACATCCTCCCGTCTCCTATTTTGATGTTCTCCATTTTTCGACGGGTGTTTGCCGCGCATGCTATCGCATATGCACATGCGAGATCGGAGGCGAGACCGCGTTGTTTACACTCGACACAGCTTCGGCAGAGCTCTCACAACATTTCAAGCGATATGGAAATTCGTCAGGTAATTAAAAAACTAAAGACCACTCAAAGGACCGTATAACTACCTAGAACAGTTTTGACCAAAAATCTTAACTTTTAAATGTGCATTTTCATTCTAACGAGATGAGTAAAATTTCTCCAGTTCACATTGTCTGCAAGTTGACAATCCACGCAATGTTGTGTACACACAATTTAATGATATCACGCCCTATGCGGCAAGAAACTATGGAAGATTAAGAGGGTCATCCTTACAATGCGTCAGCTAATTTGCCATAGGTAAAGCGATATTAAACTTGAAAAACATTAACTTGAAGGCAGCCATTAAATATTTTATATTCCCAAATGAGTAAAACTGTCTATTTCCAATTAATATTATAATTTTCAGACCACATAATAAAACAGAGGAACATATAGGTCGAGTTATATGCCAGATGACCTACAAAATGCCTTCCATACATTCCTTTG
The DNA here is from genome assembly GCA_031471655.1 of Diodora aspera. Classification (NCBI taxonomy): domain Eukaryota; kingdom Metazoa; phylum Mollusca; class Gastropoda; order Lepetellida; family Fissurellidae; genus Diodora; species Diodora aspera. The sequence goes on along the minus strand of JAUELE010259033.1, from coordinate 5,539 downwards.
CTGATTTCATGGGTAGATGACGTGACCGTCGAACGATGGTGACTTCACTGAGTGTGTACACATTTTTCGTCGACCATTATCGCTCGCTTGAACGAGCCGAGCAGAATAAACAAATGATAACATGACAAAAATAAGTAATTTTGAATACTTTTTCGAATTGACCATTCAAAAATTTGCTAATTCTTTTTCGTTCTCGCGCCAGAGGTCACTTTGTCCTTACACCGTCGACATATGGAAAACACAGGGTACTGGAAAAAAAATTCAGTAATGTGTCGATCTACTAATTGCTTTTAAAAGATGTCAATTTCATCCCAGGGATGCAGTTGTTGAATGTTTTGGGGTTCCCTATAGCAAAACTGGGGTACTGGACGCGAAATCCTGCGTCTGGTAAATCACTGACTCGGTGGCTGACACTATTTCACTGGTGTCTGTACATAAAGTCGATCTTTGAACACTGAGTTATACTCAGGAAGTCGACCAACAGTCGCTTATAATGTTGGGTTGTTGTTATACTAACCGTTTTGACAAGGGGTTAACAAGAGCGACTGGGATGTGCTGCACCCGTTTGACACTAGATCTGCCTTTTTTGTGCCAAATTCCAGAAATCGGGGTGTTTTTGCAGAAAATTTGTTTGCAATTGTTGCGTTTTGTTTGGTTTTAAATTAACATTTCACTCTAACAACACTGTGTTCAGTCTGAACATGGCATGTCCAGTCAGTGAACTGGTATCTTTTTTTTTTTAAATCATATTTTAATGTGCTACCGTATCCGGTGATTTTATCGTCCTTGAGTCACAAGAAAAATATATTTGAATGAATGTAACACAATTTCCGTTCATTCAAGTGCATATTATCCGCATTAAGGTATAAAGTCAACATGCTTCTAATAAATTGATTTGGAGTCATGCACATCAAGTCAACCAGGAGGATTAACGAACCCGTGGGCGTTCATTAGAAAGTCGATTTCGTGTGCATGAACCATTTCACCCACCCTCTCATGATAGGCATTAATTCTTAAGTAAGATCTTAGTCATGCATATATATCAGGGACTGGTGTTTTGGGCTTGATATTAATCACTCCCACATCTGACAAATCCATCATTCTCTTTCAGACTGTCCTTTTACAAAACCTGTATCTGAACCCACAGAATGCGGCTCTCACGGCCGATGGTTCTCACAGTGAGTACAACTTACTTCGTCTCTCTACATACTTCTGTTTATGCTGTATCACGATTTTGTTCAATAATTTTTTTTATATGCATGTGCACTTTAAATAGAATTCCATTGTCAGTTTTGTTTCAATCAGTTGTTTTGTTTTAATCAGTTGTTTGCAAAATGTGGACTCAAATGTTAATGATCGTTGCACTATGGCTGAAATATTACTCACAGTGATGTTAAACAGCATTTTACTCAATGCATTTTAAATATTTTAAAAGTTAAATTTTAAATACAAAAATAATTGAAAATGAGAACCAAATGGAATATTTTATTGTGGACAAAGACAAGATTTTAAATTTTGAGTCCGATTTTAAACTCTCATTGTTGTGATGTATCTTTTTATTTTAAAATGCAGTTGTTTCCCTATGTTTTGCATGTTTTTGTTTGCATGTATTGATGTATTTTCATGACATGACTATATATTATAGTTCAAATGCATTGTTCAAATATTCACAAAGGTAAAAATAGTTAGACTCTTTGTCACACATATTTTGGTGCCAAAGATAAAAATAGATTTGTGGATGATTGTGGCTAAGCTATGACTATTTTCCAGCAGGTTTGACTATCTATGAACTTAGAAAAGTCATGTATCTTGTTAATCAATAATCCGTGACATTACACACTTTGATTTAGCAAAATGGATGTCATTCAGCTCTTAGATAAAGCCCTAGCGCTGTGTGAAATACATATATATGGTTGTGGCATAGCTGATTGGTCATAATGGAACTCCCAAGGGTTTACAGATAACAAAATTTCCTGTAACAAATTAGATCAATGTGAAGTAAATGAACAAATTAGGTTAATGAAATGAATGTAATTGTATAAGTAAATCAATACTGTTTCAAGGTCATGCATGCTTTTGAATGTTCACATTTTAAGTGTTGTTTTTTGTAGTCTGTTCTTTTTTCATTCAGTGCCAGTCAGGGCTATCGAAATAAACGCTCGACTTGTCTGACCCGGACAAGTCAAAAGTTTTAGATGAGTTGTCCGCGGACAAGTGAAAATTCCAAGATCAAATTCTCAAAATATACAAAATAAATGGTAGAATCTGCATTTGGAAATAGTATTTGAACAAGTAAGATTTTGTCAGGAAAAGTGAAAAATTCAGTTTCCTTAAATATCCAGGGACACGTTAGGAAGTGATATTTCGACAGTCCAGTCAGTGTTAACTTTTTCCGTGCCAATTGTTTTAAATTCATGTCAAGATAAAGATATAGATACTGCCATTAACACCAGCCACCTATTGGCAACTTTGGGAACCATCACTGATCATTCATTATGAAAGCAGTTAAAGGTACTGTATGTGTAGACAGATGTCCAAGGGGCTTGGTGGGCACTGGCACTGAAAATGTTAACATGCTTTTTTCAGTAATATTTTTTCTTCATCTTTTTCAGTTTCTTGGCTGTTGTTACATATATTATGTGTATATTTTTGCGATGTTTGCACAATTTAATCACGTCAACTCAGTTTAATATGTATAATTTTGTTTGTGACAATGTGAGCCCTCGTGTATGAAAGTCATCAAGTTCCACCTGATTTCCTCCAAAACAGTTGTGTGTCAAACTGTCATTAAACAGAGACCTGGAAATCTGCCTACTTGTCAGCTAGGCCAAACAAGAGACCACATTATGCAAGGATAACTCAAATCTATGCTTGCAAAGATTTGTGGATTTAAAGTTTGATAATGAACTATTTTGATTAAAATTTTTTGGCAAGTTTGAAACTGGGCAATAAAATTGACATTTGTACATGCATATGGGCAATTTCCCAGTTTCTGTTGTATTTTACGAATTCAACACATTGAAAATAATATTTAAGGATTTTTGATTGTTTATATAATATACATATGCTACTCAAAAGAAGTTTAGGGTCAAACATAGTGATAACACTATTTTATTAACAAGAAGCAGTGCATTTGAAATCCACATAACATGTTGGCACACATGTCACATGCCAATGTGTCCATGTTTAAAGTGACAATCATGAACAACATATGCAAATACTGCGTGTGTCAATACATCATGAAATTTAGATTTTGTGGAGCATTTTGCATAAGGAAGTTTTCGAAAAGTTTGATAATCTTCAGTATTAAATTTTCACCTGACCTTTAAGATAATTGGTACATTTTCAGGCGTCACAATGTGGAATGTAAATAAACCTTTCTGAAAATATGCTTATGTCCTGATATGACAAATTCCAGAAAACTTTCAAACAGCAAAATTGATAAATAACAGTTCATCCTTATATCAGGTTTAACCCATACTTCATTTGAGTAGTATATGTGAATTTCTTCCCCCAAATTAAGAACATGAAAACGTATTAGGTGAAAACTTTATGAGTATGCATATAATTTATATACCAATATGAAATGTTTTATTTTACTTCCCAAACTGAGAAAATATCTTGACAGAATGTTGTTTGGATATATATGTATAAATACACACGCTTTTGTGCACAATATTGTTTTCATGATACAAGTTCACGTCTTCCACAAGCCAAGTGGAAGCTCACAATCGACAAGCGCTGAAATGCCCGCCACTGACGTGTGGTTCTTTTTCAGTTACGGTGGATGAGGTAGAGGCTCAGCAAGAGTTTGACGATTTTTTTGAGGAAGTATTTACTGAGTTAGAGGACAAGGTAATTGTGGGAAGTCGCATGATATCTTGCCTTTCAGGGCTCCGGACAAGGTCACTCGAGGTCACTTGATTAACCACACACTCACAAAGCCATGTGATAGTGCTGGTCATCTTAGTGAAGTGGGGTCTGAGAAAATTCAAACGTTTAAAATGGACTAAACTGCGAACATTTCTGTTAAAAATTAAATAATAGGATCAATTTATGTTCAGAAACGTATCTCACATTTCTTGTGGACAATTTAAGCAGCAATATTTCAGTTCTGAAAAACAGTTTAATCAAATTTGATAATTTCAGTGTTGGACTACATTTCATTGGATGGGGCAGTGGTTTGCATGTCGGCCCAGTGATCTGCCAGCCTTAGCAATCATGGTGCGAATCCCGCACGGGTACCTCTCTTTCAACCTGGAGATTGGAGCCTCGAACTTCCATGGCGTTGGTGACACCGTGGTGATATGTTTGAAAGATAGCCGAAACCACCTAAAATCCAAAAATCACTAAATCGCATTTTGGTGGTTATTGCTGTCAAGAACAATTTCAAAATTGAAGTCTGTATATTTAAAGTCTGCATTATGTTTGAATTTCTCTTGCCGCTCCTCGAGTGACCCACCCAGCGAAGTAACCCCCGTTTTGTTTTTGTTGTAGCCAGCAGGAGTTTAACAATGAATTTTTCAATACCTGATACTACTTTTTCTCCCAATCTATGTTGTAGTCCAAATGGACGAACTAGAGATCCAACAACACTATGACGAGTTTTTTGAAGAGGTTTATGTTGAAATGGAAAAGGTAGGCTTGAGCTAGAAACATGTTCCGTTCGAATACTAACCATGGAATGTTGGACTAATTCTCCAGGAAATCGTACAAGGACAATTATAGGAAGAAATAATGACTTGAACTCTGTTTGTCTGTTGTTATGTTAATTCATAGATCCAGTTACCTTTACATTTTTTGACATGCATCCAGGTGGCCTCTAAAAGTGATATTAGTTTTGTTTGCAGCGATTCAGACGTCGGAAAATGTTTATAGTTTATTTGTATTTGGTTAGTGGTGCTTCGAAAAATTGATACTTTGTGTGTGTGTTTGCGTGCGTGTGTGTCATCGAGAGTCTCTGAGCATGCAAGTGAGGGAAAGATTTCATTACCCGTAAATATAGAGTTTATTTTTAAAATATTAACATCAGAATATGTTTAATTTTGTTTGTTCGATTGTCTTTTGTTAGTTGGACTCGTGTATATGCTTTGGGGGTGAAACATGCTCTCAAAAGGGTTTGAACATTAAATGCAGGGTTCATTCTAGGCCGCGCCCTTGCGCCATTGGCGCACTGAGAATGAAAATGACGCAATGTGCACAGTAACGGTGGGCCCCGTGGCGCATTGTAAAATTTAAGCATACCGTGAAAAATACTTTCTTTTTGCGTGTATACTTAAATTTCTTTCTTTACTGAGCTATTTCTGTTCATTTCACGAACCGGCACAGACCTCTGTACAACGCGTGTGGTATTCTTTACCGAAGGCATAACGTTAAGTATCAGTGTAAGGAGTTTTTAACAATGTCCAAGCTTTGCACAGCGCTCCGATGTTTTCAAAAGAACATACTGATGCCTAAAGACAGTGTTGCGTGAATGTCATGCTCGATTATTAAACGGGTCTTCTGATTGGATAAATAGAGAAATTTGAACCAATCAGTT
>JAUELE010259022.1:0-10463 GCA_031471655.1 Diodora aspera | reverse complement strand
TTTAAACAAATTCATTCCAGACTCGCATCGCTACTTGATACTGTATCTCTGAAATCAACAAACATTTCAAATAAAGAAATAAATTGAAAAATGGGGTTTGTTAATTTGTCTTTAAGTAGTGAGCGAGATGTATGTGTGAAACTTACCTTAAATTAGAAAATGTAACTTACACCAGGCTAGTAGTCTGGACATCATATTTCTGTCCACCTACAACCCCTAAGGACTTCTAAGAAATGACGTTGTGTCGCTGAGGGACCGACCATTTGAGTGTGACCTGGAAGATGTTGAAATTAAATTGCTTGTATTGGGGGAAAGAGAAAAAATAAATAGATTGCAGATCTACATACAATTTTCTTTGTTTCAGGTTATAGGTATAGAAAGTATCATTAAAACAGTTATGCGCCCTTCTCAGTTCATCTTAATCCCCCTTAACTACATTTTACTTTCTTGAAATTACAGTGAAAATCAAACGAACCCTAAATAACAAATATTTCAAAAATAAATAGCGTGTCGGTAATTATCTAAAAAAATAAAATAAATTGTTGTCTCATTAGATAATGTCAACATTAGGTAAAAACTACTGTTTAAGAGAGAAATATCCCAGCTCCCTCTAAAATCCAAATGGACGCTCCCTGAGAAAGAACAAGGCTTCAGTAACCCAATGCTTGTCGTACAAAGCGACTTAAATAGGGATCTTTTACTTTCGCTTTTCTTTCTATCGATCTCTCTTATGAACTATCCTTTCTCTCTGCGTTCACCTTGTACATCACGTTGTGCTATGACAGAAATATTGCCCTTGCAATGTAAAACAATCTCAATCCAACTGTTTTGTTATGCACCTATACTCCATATTTTACTTCAGGTCCTTACAAAATATACAATCCATTTCAAAGACTTTCATTTGCAAGAAAAAAGTCATCAACACTGGTTTTGTGTGGTATAAAATAACCGTGTTTACATAATTTATTGTTTGGCTTGAATACCACTAATCTATTTTGCAACGATTGTGAGCGCACAAATGTCCCTTAGTTTACTTTAAGAGGCAACAGGTGGAGCTACTATCGACCAGTTTTCCCTAATAAAGATTTAATAACTCAAATACAAGCTCAACATTCGGCATATACCTTGAGTCAGCTTCGTGCGGCTGGCCTCACAGGGTAGTGTACGACTTTTGATTCATACAGGCGTCGTTCCCATGTGTTACCTGTTTGCATTGGGGACCACGATCATAAATCTACACCTTTCCCTTGAACGCACTTAACACAACGTTGGCCGGGTGCTTTTCTCTAAGGCCAGGTACAAGTTGAAGTCCAAGTTCAATTTAGTTTACTGTATAACCTTTATATAACAGGATAAAGTGCTGGACTTACTGAAGAGGAGACACATCAAGGTGAGTCTAGCGGGATTCCATGTTAAGATCTTAACTTTGTATCTTAGCAGTCTGTATTAATACCCAGCTTACATTACTAACTTCTTACGTGGCCGTAATAATGTTTGATTTGTATACTGACGTGCAAAAGAAACGATACCAAATGATTACAATTGTTTGCCTTTACATTTTGATGTCATAGCTGATCAAAGGATGCTTTGGTTTCAATGAGTGTAATTTGATTGACATCGTATCTTCCTAAGACTTCCTAATCTTGGAGGGATATCTCTTGTACATGTATATCCAACGTTGTGCATTTATTCAGTAGTCTCGCAAAGGCCTGGTGTCGTTTCTTTTGCACGTCAGTATATATGTTTAAGCAGAATATGTGACAAATCAATCCAAGATAATTCACAACCTAAAGGGAGCTTTCTGTCTATTAAAATCGTATGGATCTAGTCAATGGTAGTTACTCCTGGTAAATATAGTAGTTGTGCACATACCTCAATATTCTTAGCGATAATCAGCAGTCAATTTAACTGTAGATGTGAATTCAGTATAAGTTCAAGACTTTTCTGAGCAATCACTCATTTATAATTAAGATCTTAACGTCATGAGTCTCAGTACTCTTAACAGCATTCAGATGGTCTTCAGACTTCGTACATGAAAGCCTTTGGAGCATTCTGGAGAGTGCCATGATATAACTTAGAGAGAATAGACCCCAGTAGCCCAATGCTTGTAGTAAATTGGGGATTGTTTGCCTTTAATGTTCTGCCTGTCCATCTATTTAATGTATCTTTTTCCTCGATGTATACATTGTACATCACATTGTGTTATTGCTGAATATTGTCCTTGAGAAATATCGTCTCAACTCAACTCGTACATAAAATATGAAATCATATTAATTCTCGTTTATTATACCTTTGTGTGATCGTTTCTATTGAGGATCCTGACGTGTTGTCGTAAATATCTTTATCAGGCCTTTACTCTAATGCATCAGTCAGTTTGTTCTCTTAATTTCTTGTTCATTTTACATGAATGAAAGAGCAAATTTTACACGACTTAAGGTTTATTAGTTCTTTTGCAGAACTACGCTGTTGAAAATATAATTATCTTAATTTCTTAATACATATTGTCATATAAACGCATATGTCTAAAGTGCTTCAAAGTAACGTTTCCTGATTATCTTCTGATTGGAAGCGATGGTAATGTGAAGGTTAACCTCCTAGTGGCAGCTAAGGTTGAATACTCCCCGGGGAGTTGACGAATTGTGTAGATTGTACATTGTTCCAATGACAGGGGTAATAGTGTTTAATGCTTTAGGCATGCTGCCGCATGGATCAGATGCAATATAAGTGTACACATTATTATTATTTTGTTAATTCATGTCAACTCGACGGGCATATGGTCCGTCAAAGTGATTGGTTCACATGTCAGTGATGCTGTCACAGATGGGAGTAAAATGATTCTTGGTTTGGCGTTTGTTTGTATTAAATACTTCCTGGTCATATCTGATCTCTGTGTTTGGTCTGGTCAATTATCAGGTCAGCAACGTATATTCCTGAATCTGGTCACTGTCCATCAATTTAACAGAATTGCTTTTGTTTGTACAGAATTAATGGTAAAAGGACTTTAAGATATTTATGAAACCTCGGCTAACATGATTTTCAAATAATTTTCCGTTTCTAATTCTGATTTAATTGTGTGAAAGTATCATTTTACGGACTGACTGGATGTATTTTATGTCATTAAGGGACTTCATTTTGTCGCGTAAACTACAAAAGCCGGAGATGAACTCGCAACTATAATCACGAATGAGGTTGGGGTAAGCGTACATGGTTAAAGATTTCCTGCAAAAAAAGATAACCCCGATTTACAAATACGGAGTTGCGATCAATTGGTGCAGTGGTACAACCAGCCCTTGATGTCTGCACTTTGACCTCTCCTACAACATGTTGCTCAAACTGTTAATGTGCATCAAAGAATAAACAGGCACGATACTAGGCACGTTTACTAGTCGTACGAGTAGTGGGGATACTAGTTTCTTAGTAGGAATACAGTAGAATCTGCCTAAACCGGACTTGCTTGGGATCAAGGGAAAAGTCCGGTTTAAGAAAAATTCGGATTCGACAAGTTTACCAATGATCTAACTAGATTTTAAAAATAGAACAAACTACAACGCGAGAACAAGTTCATTTGTATTTGGAAACGCAGTAGTAGTATTATTATTGTCAGTACTAGTACTAGTATTAGTAGTGATATAATTTTAACATGACTACCTTTGGCGGTAGTAACAGTAGTAGTAGTAGTAGTAGTAATAGTAGTAGTGACATACCGCTGCTAAATCTAAAGTTGGATACGTGCTATCGAGCATGCAATATTGTTGGTGCACTCTGTCAACTAAATAACATAAACTATAGATTGGGCATGATAAAAGGTAAATAGATAACGCTGTATCCCCTTTGTCCCGGCAGATTGATACGAATTCATTTTGTACTTTCAAATAGGCCCTCCTTTCAACTTCACGCAGTGCCTCCTTCTCCTATCCTGCAAGCTCGTAGCCTACGTGAAACATTAACTAGTTTAATAAATAGTTGGATAAAATAGTCGCACGTCACAACGTTGTGCCGAATGCAGACCGGATGTTTTGACACTCTTGAAAGCAATCGAGATATTTGTTAAGAGCAAAGGTAAATTTGTAACGTTGTTACAGATTATCGAAGAGCACTTGTTGCATGAATGACAGGCTCTTCAAGATACGTCCATGGATAGTACTCCCAATAACCGATATGAAGTGTAACGTAACAATGTACACAACAAGATTGCTAAAAAATTTGGCGAATGCATTTTTTCTCAGTTTTTCACCTGGGGTGTTTTAAGAAATATGAATATTAAACAGCGTGTAAAAGTGATTAACATGCTATATGTTTTGTGCATCAATCGTGGTATGCACATAGTTTTATGTATATTTTTCGTTCCCAATAATTCTGGAAAAGTACGTATTGAATTTGACCACGTATTCAACTTTAAATTCTTTCATGTGGATTTAATTGGCTGATGAGAGCGATACAGAAGCTGGAATTATTCCTATAATATTATAGGTCCATTGAATATTTCATGTACTTTGATAATATCTTGTAAACATCAAACTTATTACACAAATAAATAAATAAATAAATAAATAAATAACTCAACAAATCAATAAATCAATAAATCAATAAATAAATTAAAAAATAATAAAATAAAATAAAATAAAATAAATAATAAAATAAAATAAAATAAAATAAAATAAAATAAATAATAAAATAAAATAAAATAAATAATAAAATAAAATAAAATAAAATAAAATAAAATAAATATACCTCAATGTATTTCCTTGTCAATCGTTAATTGAGTTATTCATCCATGTTGGTATTACAAATTTGAATGAAATTGAGCGATGCCTTTTATTTCATAAACAAAGCATAAAGTCCTAACAGCCCTGTAGTGTAGTTGTGTAGGGTTATCAGGCACAGATAGGAATGTCAAGCTCGGTGCAGTGTCTTGTCATATAGATTCGGGTCGGTTTTACAGTGCAGTAACCTAATGCTGGAGATCACGGAGAGCAACTTGATCATCTTCCAGTGAATGAAAGTACGTAATGAAATCCCAGGTATTGATTCTGTTTATTGCCCGCATTTTTCCTACTTACCGTCTATTGTTTGCTTTGTCGAACCAACAAGATCAACATAACCGGGACGGAGAACAATGAGGTTCTAGCGTCAATTTATGCCCACATAACTGCTAAGATTTTAAACCGGAGATAAAATGATGTATTCGCCGTGAAATGGAAAGGATTGGACACCCGATAGGGTCCATTTAGTTCAGGGTCTGACCTGGCACACGAAAGAGGGATGGGATCCGACTGAAACCATTTGCTCCTATCACGGACAGCAGTTGCCACTAATAGCAGACCTGTGTCATGAACGGCGACAACCCTACGACGACCAACGTCGACCGTGGGTAGATTTTATCTCGGAATTTAAACAACGAGTAACGCCCGTCTTCCTTGGCCAAGCGGTAATGAAACCTACGCGCGCATTTCGGAGAGTACACAGGCCTTGTTCGGCGTATAAATATGACTTTATCGTTGGAGTTTTAAGTTAACGTTGGCATCAACAACTCACGAAGCGTTGACATCGACACTAAACAAATACGGCTTATGGTAAAAGAACACCCAGTAAGGTACCTTCGTCGTAGTAATGGCGAGACAACGCGTTGTCAAAACTGTCTCAGCTCGTGTGTTCAGTGTTCATGTGGCCAGACTCTTGGTAAACTGCCTGATTGAAAGCACACAAGGGTAGTCCGCGGGATCATTTTAACTTCTTGCTCATTTGATTGTATCGGCGGTTTGATCGTCGCTCGAACTGAAAGGGCAGGAAAGTGAGAAAACCCTTCTTCAACCTTCTGAAAGTGCGTGAATGGTCCGAGAAAGCGCCAAAGTTTGGCCCGGTCCGCGCTAATGGGCGCCGCCGCCGTCTGAAAGTACTGCTTCAATCTTGCAATTAATTATCCGAATAAATAACATCTACAAGGCAGGAGTTCTCAATACACGAGGCACGACCACTTGGGTACTGCTAATTACTTAAAGTATGATTTATTTGCTATACATGCAGGCGTAAAGTGGTAGTCGTTCAGCGAGGTCTGATCTTTAAAAGAATATGTTTGTTCATCACTTACGACATAGGCTTCACAGGTCTGTATGAATAGGGCTTCTTGAAATTGCCCCACCCCCTCTACTTACCGGGCCCTCACACAGTGGCCCGGCTGAGGGTCAGGTGAAGATGAAGCCTCGAAGCCCCGCCTTGCTAGTTAACATAACGTTATCTCAAATTCTAGCAAGAATAATTTAGGTTATAACAGCAAACACCGCGAGAGGACTTCTCCATAATCTCCTGGTCAAGACACTTGAGGTAGCAGACCACTTGTAATTATCAATAATATTTAGTGTAACATATTCACGCTGAAAGAGAGTTTGATGCTCTAATACGGCTAAGTAGGCAGCTTCGACAAGTCTCAGTGATTCAGGTATGGAGACCAAGGTAAGTGCTGTTCTTGAATGTGATTTGATTATATTGATAGTTGTTGTTAATAAGACAATAACAACACACCACAGAATGATCGTGCTTGGTGTACACGTAGCTCATAGGCAAAGGCTGTCAAATATAGCTGAAAAAATAGACGGCGTGTCTCTCACACAGCTGAAAGCCCTTTGGCATTTTTTAATATTTGGCAAATAAGAGAAGTCACGAATATGCATTTGTGAATTGCATATGACTGGTTATAATGAGGTACATACCATCAATATATGCACACACCATATAACAAAAATCTTTAGTACATTTATGAAACACCGGTTAACATTACTCTCAAATAATTTTTGTTTCTAACTCTGAGGTAAGATGTGAAAGTAGTGACTGACTGGATCTATTTTATGCCATTAACAGACGTACATATGGCGTACATATGATCAATATTTGCACACACAGTACAACAAAAATCTTTAGTACATCTATATTTTATTGATTTCATTATTTATATGTATGGTATGCATGCATGTATGTGTGTATGAATGCATGTGTGCGCATGCATATGTATATGTGTATACATGTGTGCATGCGTGCTTGCGTGGGTATATAAGATAGATTGGAATAAACTCACACTAATTATTATTGTCACCTATGTGGAGTTCTATATTTTCATGTTAACACTTTTATGGCAATAATATCCTGGGGAAACTTCAAAGATCATGTAAAATAGAGTTATACCTGATACAGTTCTTCTGTGATTTATTAAATCTTCCGGTGCATCTAAGAAAGTAGTGTCTGTATTTCATCACTTCTCCAAAAAATGTTGGTGACAATAACAATTATGATGATTATACGTATCTTACCCTGTAGAGAAGATCAAATAGAGAGATAAATACGTTCTCTTGCTATATAGATAGATAAACAGACCAGATATACATGTATTTTATTTACGTTTACATCTTCAGACAGAAATGACAAACGTATTTGCAGTGCTCTTGCATAGTACCATAACTCTAAGCCTTGTTCATGTCCACTTCAAATGATACTTTTTGCACAAGTTAAAGTTTTGTTTAATACTTTAACTTATTTCAGGCATTGTATGTTTATTAGAGCATCCCTACTGTATTATAAAATATCGCTGGTAACATGTTTAATATTGTTGTTTGGACTTGGAAGTGTTCGAAAAGAATGCAAACTTTCGCAGAGAAGAATACTTTCTGAGCAGAATGAATAAGTTTCACAAATGATTTGACAAAAACGATTAAATGTGAATCATTAAAATCATAATACACACAATCCCCGATTTGGGTTTCCAGTATTCATTTATATATCCAAACTATACACAAATCACACTACTATACAAGACAAATATTAAGCAAGACGTCTCCGAAATATTTTTGTTGTATGACCAGTCGTGGCAGAATGTGTGTGTGTGAGAGAGAGATAGAAAGAGGCCGAATGTGTGTGAGAGAGAGGGAGTGAGACAGAAAGAGCCTGAGTGTGTGGCTGTGTGTGAGAGAGATAGACAGAAAGTGTGTGTGTGTGAGAGAGAGAGATAGGGAGTGAGACAGAAAGAGCCTTAGTGTGTGGCTGTGTGTGAGAGAGATAGACAGAAAGTGTGTGTGTGTGTGAGAGAGATAGGGAGGGAGACAGAAAGAGCATGTGTGTGTGAGAGAGAGACAGAAAGAACCTGAGAGGGGAGAGAGACTGAGTGTGTGCGTGTGTGTGTGAGAGAGAGAGAGACAAAGAGACAGTGTGTGTGTATGTGTGTGAGAGAGATGACAAAGAGACAGAATATGTGAGAGAGGAAAGAAGAGAGAGACTGGGTGTGTGAGAGAGAGAGAGAGACAAAGAGATAGAGGGAGGAGAGACTGAGTGTGTGTATGTGAGAAAGAGAGGGAGCGGGATATTCTGAAACTGTCAGTATGTGTGGAACAATGGTAGTACACTTAAACTAATAAACAAAACAACGACACCGTAGTTCCTCCTACATGTTTCATTGCTATCCTCAGGGAGGTCTACAAACAGAATGTTTGAAACAGAAACACATTCTGCATTTATTTTGTACGAAATTTACACATTTGTGTGAATATATTCTTTTCTGTGCTCATCAGAACTGTGCGCACAACAGATCCATTTGTATTGTTAAAACTAAGGATATAAAACAGCACAAGTGCAATGTGTCAGCTCCGTACCTAGTAACAAGCATACCACAAAATCTGAAGAGAACACTTTAACGCACTGTGCAGTAGGCAATAATGCATTTTATATGTCCCAACAAGCTGCGGCAGATTATAACCCATAAAACTGAATTTCTTTTTGTCGAGGCGCAGTTCTATTACACAATTTATTTGGTTTTCTAAAACAGAATAAAGTTTTTGAAACGTTTCTGTTTTAGTTTCTGCATACAGCTTGAGAACATGCGACAGCTCAATTACGTTTTACCAAATATACAAAATCGTATTTCGGATTTGTATTTGGTACAGTTTTATTGAAAGATATGGAAATATTTGGATGTACAAAATCATTTGCGTTTACAAGGAAGAACGCTTGTTTGATATTTATCTTTCAATAGAGAATGGAGAGTTGTGAATATTTCTGCAAATATGTATGATTGCACATTAATATTTAAAGTAAACTTTAAGGTGTTAATAGGATAAAGAAAACGATTGTATTATATTTGAAAATGATTAACATGTAAAGGATAAAAAATTATCTCAAGGAAAATATTGATCTCCATTTGTCTGATAAATGAAGCACACTTAAGCACCCCTTCTCTTTTGATTGTGTATGGATAGAGGAGTACGGAAATGGCAAGACTAAAACCTGTCATGTCACATGGGAATACACTATGTTAAATTGTCCGTCAGTTTGGGAATGTCGCAAAATCTTTTGCACCGATTGCATACAATTTGTGCAAAGAAAGTCACATGTTGTTATTTTGATTTCTTTGTGAAACATTTCATTTGTGTTTTGTATTATGAAAATAGTTTTGTTGTGTGAGTCTATATGGCAGCAGATTGTGTCTCGATTATTAGAGTCGTTAAAATATGGATTGAGTCCGATATGCTTTAAATATCGAGCGAAACTTTAGCTTGAGCAACAGGTATAATTTGTCCAGGACAGTAATAAGACATAGAGGGTATTGGTACTTTATATATTATGCTTATTTTAATTATTGTTGTCACCTCCTATATGGAGTTCTATATTGTCATATTAACAGTTATATGGCAGTACTATCATGGTGAAACATCACGGAGCTTTGATCCTGTAGATTAGAATTGTACCTGATATTGTTCTTCGTTGACAGACCCCTGGTTGATTTCCTGAATGTTATGATGCATCTAAGAAACTATTCATGTATATCGTCTGTATTTCATCACTTCTCCACGTGCTTACGTCTTATTATATGGGATGACAATAATCATTAGTATGAGTGTTTGCATGAAGCCATGAACGTAAATAAATTCTATCTATCTATCTATCCACAGTCATACACGGATATTCATGTGTCTCTTACTATCTGTCTATCTATCTGTCTATCTATCTGCCTGTCCCCACGCATACTATCAGAAAGCGCCTATATTGGAATTTTTAAGAAAAGCATAAATAATCAATTATATTTCCCTTCTTTCTTTGGACGCCTCCTCCATTTTGTCTCATTGCAAGGTGACGAAACAAACTATGCCCAACACTGATAATAGAAGGGGTACTTGAAATACATGTACACTTATATCCTTTGATAGCTACAACAAACATATATTTTCTAACACCAAATATAAATGCAAAATTGAAAACACGTCATCAGATGAATAAAATTTAACTTACAACATGAAATGAAAGCAGACTTCATCAACAAGTTATGCAATATAAAATATATAATATCCAAACTGGTAATTAACCACATGTACAATTTCTAAACCGTAACATGTTCGCCTGTCGACTAGAACATACAGCTGCTGAACAAAAGTTTGTTTAACCACTTTAGAAACACTATACAATATCATACAATCTGGCATTTTGTT
>JAUELE010259011.1:0-10465 GCA_031471655.1 Diodora aspera | reverse complement strand
TCAATCTCTACAGGAGGAGTGACGCAGGATCCCGATAATGAAAATCATAAGGTTAATCGGGAACATGCGAAGACGTCTTAGAGACATCATTGGTGCCAGAGGTGGACATACCCGATACTGACTGGACAGGACAAGACAGGATGGTGTAAACCTCTTCCTTTAGTTTTGACAGTGTTTTCTTCACTGGCTGACATTTCAGTATCCTGCAGGACCATACTTTGATGGGACACATTTAAGGGCAGTTTTCACGGTCTTTCAATAGAAGTGAATAAAATGATAACTTTGGCAACGCAGTTTTAGTGTTTAATGTCGTACTGATCTCTGGCAGGTCTATCCAAAAAAACATTTGCCTGAAGCATGATGACACTAACACGTACGGTCCGGAGTCCGTATTTCTGCGAGTGAGTTTGGTGAACAATCGGGTAATGCAAGACTTTTACTGATACGTATAATAGAAACGTATATCAAAGTCCATGTGGTTCAACATATATTTATTAATGTATTTGTAAAAACATCATACAAAGGGACTGATTAATTATTAACTGGCAAGTTTCTGTGTTAAGGAAATCTTACCATATTTTATGAGTGGTTAAGAGACCATTTAAGAAGGCGGTATTTTGTCCATCAAGCGAAACGAAATACATGTAGTCAGAAAACAGTGGTTTGGTGCGAGGGTGACAAGCCATGGTGACTATTAGCCCCTGAACCTACACACCAACAGATATCCCGTAAGATAAGAAGGGTTTGTTTGAGCATTGTATCAATATTCTACTGTAGGGTTCTGGCAAGGAAGCTAAAGCTATGGTCTGATAGTTTTCGAAATAAGTTTTATGTGTCAATGTATGTGATCATTTGCACTTGCTGTTACAGATGATTACATGCATCCACTAACACATTATCATATTACAGTACATTACAAAATTGTGTTGGGTTGTTGCCTACTGCATTGGATTGTGTTATATTGTAAATACTGTACTACAGTGTATTGTATTGCATCACATAATTTTATATAATACTCTATCATATAAATAGTATATTTAATTATATTATTGTAAATATACTGGCGCCCAAAAGAAACTATACACATAAAAATTAACTCTTGTCTTTGTATCACTCTTCGTCAAAAGTCTCTGTTGACATGGGTTATCAAATGTTGGCTACGTCGTGCTAAAACAATATCTACTACCCATGCATCATACGTTTGTTTTTCTTCAGATTGCATTATGCTATCTTTGGAAAGCGAAAGTAAAAATGCTAATAAAGCAAAAATCATGAATTTTTTGTCGTAATATGTTCTAAAATAGAATATGTTCTAATCCCAATGAAAGAAGCCATGTGTGCCTTTGAACAAATTGTATGTGTGACGTTAACCCCTTCAGTTTTATATGCCTTGACTCAGGGTCTTGACAAAAGTCATTTGAAGAACACTAAATACGTATACATGTAGTCATATAACTGAAACATTGCATTCATTTCTACCCTAATAAGTATAACTAAACTTTAGCCAAAACATTGTATGCAAACACCCGTTTTGACAACGGAAAACCATTGACTCTATACCAATCCAATGGCATGTCAAATGAAAATAAGACTGAAAAAACACCATTCAAAACTGCATAATTAAACAAAAACCTCATGTTCAAGTTAACCAGTCAGATGGAAATGGAATATTCCGTTACTAAATCAAGAAAACCTAACATATTTTTAAGTTTAACATAAATAAATAAATGAATGAATGAATGAATGAATGAATGAATGAATGAATGAATGAATGAATGAATATTATAAAAAATGAGAAAAAAAAACATATGAAACTAAAAACACACTCAGACAGAAATAGAGGTAACCTTACATTTTTCTTGTCCAGGTATCTAGTTGCTAGTGCACCCTCTGGAAAATCTTCAAAATCCACAGCATAGAGAGAATCATACTTTCTGTAAGACCGCTTGGAACCAGCAGTAGAAGGAAACAGTTTCTTACTGTCGTCATTGATAAGTCGTAACTGATGCGCAATCCAGTTTCCGGCAGGAATCTTTGCTACATCTATATCCGCCATCTTGAATTCCTCTTTTGGTTATTAAAATACTTCTTTTAAAGGACCATTGTCCGCATTTAAAATAAAGTTCTTACGGTAAGCGTTGGAACCGCTGACCAGTTCCAAAACTCAAGTGTTTGGTTAGAACTGTTCTCGCTTCTTCACGTTGCTATGCGCTGTTAAGACGCTCCATGTAGATTATTAACGTGGGGATCACAGCTAACACGAGTTGATCGTGTTAATAGATTCGCTCTTGGTGTGAGTGCTGGCTAAGCTGACAATCCTTCACGTGGAACATAGTCACAAACAATACAATCTGAGACATATTATAAACAATATTGAAACAGCCCGGCTTAATCGCCAATCTCACAGGAGCAGCTAAGGATTATGGGTATTTACGTTGTGATCAGTGCCTCATCGCATGAGAGACGCTATTGAATCCAGATCCAGGTTCACGTCAGGGCAAGATGGTTCAAATGGAACATAATACACCTCATGGAAGATACATTTGTTACTTGATAAACGACACACCGGGGCTACATGCGTATTCTAATGTGTTGTCTTGTAAAACACAGGACGTGAGTGGACTAAGTGATCTGTGACAAATCGATCTTCTTGTTTTATTGTTGCTGCTTTTGATGCCATAAGTTCTCTTGGAAATCTTACAAGAAGGAAAGAAATCTCACAAAACGTTAATACAAAACGCAGTAGGCTAACATTCGTGGGTCTGACACGGACTCACGTTACATAATTCATTTAACTTACAACATTGTTGTCAGTGCAAGCACACCTGAAAAGTACAACAGTTTGCTTTCTCTTCTTTTTTCTTGTTTTTTTTTAGCCCGTTTGTTTAAAAAAAAATATTGCTGAGATTGACATAGACTTATGATAACGTAAAGCATATAACATTATGTTATACCGCCTAATATCGATTCAGATTCCTACAAAATGATTATGTGATAGACTCTCATTCTTTGTTTAAAAAAATCTACCTTTTCACATAATCGTTTCGAAGACCCCAAGACGAAGTTAAGCTATTTATAGCATGGCACGACATTCCCCAGCCATTCGGAAAGCAATTGCATGAGAAAAACATTGAATATCTTATGGTGTAATTTAAAATGTTGTGTATTTGGCATTAGCATCTCCCCCCCTCCCCCCCCACACACACACGCTCCCATCCCCCACCCCGCAGTCGGGGATGTCAGCTCCCACTGGCGCCACCCTTGGATGAATACGACCGGCAATGTGAAATTCGGCAAAGTATGCGAGGGTTAAGCCCACCGCAGACGCAAACGATCGTTTGCGATTAGATCATTTGCGAATCGTTAAGGTCTGCGGTGAACAAAACGGTCGATTTGATCGCGCGCGATCTAATCGTAACAGATCAATATTTTCGCCCGACCCTATTCAATCGCAAAGATTTGCGGTGAACCAACGATTCAATCGTTACGATTTTTTTCAACTACCAATCATGGATCAAGATTTTATCGAGATTTTTTAAAAATCGTTCGTCGTTTGTGTGTGCGGTGGACCAACCATTCAATCGTTTGCGATCAGATCGTGCGCGAATTTATCGTGAACGGGTTGATCTCAAAGGTCTGCGGTGGCCTTCACAATGAACATCATTCACGGAACTTACTGCTGACGTCAATTGTATTGTGACGTTATAGCTTACCTGTATAACGTCACAATATGATTGCAGTAACGACTTCACTTATTTTAGGAGATCGTTAACGGAGGACGGAGAAGAAATCTAAAGGGGCTTAAACATTTTCTATAAAAAAAAATATGGACGACTGAAAGATGGAAGTACAAAAGCAAGCTAACTATTGTCAAGATCAAGCACCAAACCAGAGCTTGCGCATACTGAAAAGACACGGTGGTAAGTGGGTCGATATGATGATGGATGATAATGATGATGATGATAAGTCTGACCATAATTTGTATGTAGATCTAGCGACTTGTATCTGGGATAATTTCTAACTACATGTAGATGTATTTGGGTATTTGTTGAACGCAGTGTACGTTCTTGCTGATTTCAGATTTCAAATTCTTGTTGATTCAAATAGAATGACACGGTTGATTGAATATTGCAGAGAGAGAGAGAGAGAGAGAGACAGACAGACAGACAGACAGACAGACAGACAGACAGACAGAGAGAGAGAACATAAATGAGTTGGACATGTCGCAGTCCAAATTTTGACATAAGCCGGACGACATGAGGCGGCCATTTATAGGCTAGATCTACATAAATACCTGCTGAAGATATGCAAGCAGGGTAAATAACAGTATCTGCTAGATCCAAGCTTCTCTGTTGTCTAGTCGTGTAATGTCCGTAGTACCGTCTTGCGATCACGTAGCTTGTACATTTCACCCAAGATAATGACAACATATCAGTTTTCTGCGTTGCATATTGAGAAAGTTAACGTCAAAGTCAAAATGACATCTACACATAATTATGTCTATACTTAAGTACCTTAGACAGTTCGTTAAAACATAAAGTCTTGAATAAAAAGTTGGTAATAGTGCTAATACGCGTTACAATTTAACAACTTAATTGTCAACAGTGACAATCCATTTTATAGCTAACTATGCTCATTACTATCCAGTGAGGCTTGAAAAGTTCATCATGTCAAAATTATTGACCAACTAATGTACACGTGCAAAAGAACCAACATTTTCAATTCGACACAAAATTTCCCTAGTGTCCTTTCTTAGATTAAATTTCACTTTCGGCGATTGACGATAACCTGGAGATAAAATACACAGGGGATCGGGTGTACAGACTATATTATTGTGTTGTCTATTATTATACAAACGATAATATATTTTTAGAAATGCGACGCGAGTCCGTGTTAAAATGTAAGCTGGGGAATACTTTAAACACAGTTTAATGGGAACTAATGCCAAATCTTGAATGAAAACGCTGTCAGTCCAAATTTGAGATTTAAACATGAACTCCCGTGCAATTTGATTATTTTAAATTTAAGGGTGGAAAACAGTTCAGCACTGAAATTGTTAATTTTACACGAGAAAAATATTACCTTAGAGGAGCGACCATTTGCTTTTTATGGGGAGGGGGTGGGGAGTTGGAAAATAAATGTTTTGCAGAAAATTTTGAAGAAAATAAATAAAGTCAAGAGTGAAAAATAAAAAAAGATTGCAGAGATATATGTATACATTTGTTTATTTTTTAGTTCAGGTGCAAATACTCCAAATTGACCCTAATCTTCCCCGTTTCGCTGCATTTCTAATTAGGCTACGTTAAAAATCAAACATAGTAATAGTTATAATTTTGATTTAGGATATTTTGAATTTTAAATATACTTACATGAATATTAAATGTAATTTAAAATCAAACGGTCGCTCTCAAAATACGATGAATAAAGATATTTTTTTCAGTGATTCTGACATAGACAAACTTGTGTTGCAGAAGCGTCTGGCGCCGACGTTCCCGCTGAGCTCGCCACTACAGATATAACCAGCTTAATCCGCGACGGAGTCCTCACGTGTCCGATCTGTCTGGAAGTGTTCACAGATCCGAAAACTTTACCATGTTTGCATACCTACTGCAAGAACTGCCTCTTCCGGCTGGTTGAGTGCAAAGCCAAGAGGCAGCGGCAAATCAGATGTCCGGAGTGTCGAGAAGTCATCGTGCTGAGGAAGGCTGGATTGGGTGATTTAAGATCGAGCTTCTTCGTCAACAGCCTCATGGAGATATACAATGCCAAGAGGATGTCGGTTCCGTGTTCAGTTTGCAAGAAAAATGGGGGCAGTGCTGCAGCTGTCAGCAAATGTATGACTTGTAGGGATGGGCTGTGTGCTAAGTGTACTGAAGGACACAGTCGCTCGTCTCTGACTCTGTACCACAAGATTGTGCCTTTAGAGGAGTTTGCTTCTGGGAATCTGGACAAGGATTTGAGGGAGAACCAAATATTCCCTTGCAAAAGTCATGAGAGAAATCTGGATTATTACTGCAACACGTGTGAGGAGGTGGCTTGTCGAGACTGTCTCCTATTGGACCACAATAACCACTCCAATACAACGATCAAGATTGCCTTCTCGGAGAAGAAGGAACAGCTAGACGCCCTCATTGCGGACGTCAAAGCTAAGGTAGCCAACATTGAAATTTCTCAGAACAAAATTGCGCAGTTGAAGAAGAATGCAGAGAAGAAGAGCTCCGATGTCACCAGGATCATAATCGAAACAGGGAAGTCGATTTTGCTAGCTGTGGAGAAAGAGGTGACTAATGCCAAAAAGGCAGCCAAAGATGGGAGTCAGACTCGGATAGAGATGCTGTCCAAATTCAAGGAAGACCTTTCCATTCGTCTGAAACAGGAGAGGTCGTCCTTGGAATTCTGTGAGAGTATCATGGCAGCCGGTAAACCAGTGGAGATCTTGGATATGCAGAAGATGTTGAGAAAGCGGCTGAACCAGCTGTCCCAGGAAGAGGACAAGGTGATCCTGGAGCAGATAGAGGTGGACACGCGTATTCCAGACGTGACCATCAGCGAAAGGTTCCGAGGCGACAATCCCTTGTCCATTTACAAAGAAGATTCAAAGGGACCCAGCGTGTGTGACAGCGAGACGCAGACCGACCCAGAAGGCGCTTGTGGTGGATATGGACACGAGGCTGATTCTTCTCAGTGTGCGACCAAGGATTCAAGCAACAGCAATCTCTCGAATGCATCCTCAGAGGCAGACTCTGGCTTGGATTCTTTGCTTCCAACAGAATCCATGATGGATGCTAACAAAACTCAAGATCTGGATCCAACTCCCACGTCTCAACCGACCAACCAGAGCATCACACCCACGGAACAGCTGGAACCAGCAGCCCAGAATGCAGAGTCGTCTGGTACTGAGGATGATGCCACACACCAGACAAGAAATGAGCCGACCTACACAGGGGCAGATCCACTTTTTGGGACTGATGATTTCGCCCTGCCCTCAGTAACGAACTATGTCGTATACCAGACACTGGGGATCATTGTGTCATTGTTCGTGCACTTTATAATGAAATTCTTCTTTGCTGACCTATTGTAAAAGTAGAAACTAACGTTGAAACACCCAACTTAAAAACAATAATTCTAAAATAGTTTTCTTTGACTTCATATTCTCTCTTACTGTAAAAACATTTACACCACGAAAATTTTGATAAATATTTAAATATAGAAATATTTTACACATGCAAGACTTTCTATTTACATGCCTTTACATTAAAATATTTACATCATTACGAGTATATTCTTGTGTACATTATAAACCATTGACTATTGTTTTGACAAATCAATAAAGATATACATATTCAAAAGATCTTCTTGTTTGAAAAACTTTCATTGAAAACCCCATGGGAATTAACAAGTTCGTTCGGTTTACAAATGAACACAAAGTACCACGAGTCTCCCCTTCTCTATTGAGTTCTTATAGATTTAATAACTACCTAAATCTTTCATAAACGTCAAGAGTTTTAATGTTTTCGGGAAGCTTTGCACGTTTTAGTGTTTACACTCACAATCCTATTACAATTTTAATCATAATCAATTGCTCTGTTTTACCTCCGTATTTAATCATGGCAGCCGTTTTTTCGAAGCGAGCTTTTATACATTTCATTACGGCGTTTGCTCAGGCGTTTTATCATAGCAGGCGTTTACTGAAGGATTAACGAAGCTTACCAAATAATGGTATCAAATGGATGTAGTGCAAATATCAAGTCAAAGCATCACGACACACTGGAAATCTGTTCGTAACGATGTCCGTCATACAGCTGCTAAAATTGAAATCAATAGAAAAGAGCTGGTTTCTGTTTTAGTTAGAAGTGTGGGGCATCTGATATACTCCACAAAGCAAGAGATAAGTATGCTCAACAGCCAACAGGATAACAGATTAAGCATATTTCGATTATTATATTTTAATTATCCCAGTCTGGGTTCACTGAACTTAAAAATTGTCATGCGCATCTCATCTCTGAACAACAACAATTGCGAATATTTTCAGCAAGCTTTCATAACGGTCATCTCGATTTTTGGGTTCCATATTAAGGATGAACAATGTAAATGTGGCTTTTGGCAATCTTTGAACCATATCACCCCGATGTCAGGGATAATCTCGACGTCTGGGTTCCATATCAAGGATGAGCAATGTTAATGTGGCTTTTGGCAATCTTTGAACCATATCACCCCGATATCAAGGATAATTTCTACGTCTGGGTTTCATATCAAGGATAAACAATGTTAATGTGGCTTTTGGCAATCTTTGAACCATATCACTCGGATGTCAAGGATAATCTCGACGTCTGGGTTCCATATCAAGGATGCACAATGTTAATGTGGCTTTTAGCAATCTTTGAATCATATAACCCCGATGTCAGGGATAATCTCGATGTCTGGTTTCCATATCAAGGATGAACAATGTTAATGTGGTTTTTGACAATCTTTGAACCATATCACTCGGATGTCAAGGATAATCTCGACGTCAGGGCTCCATATCAAGGATGAACAATGCTAATGTGGCTTTTGACAATCTTTGAACCATATGACTCGGATGTCAGGCATAATCTCGACGTCTGGGCTCCATATCAAGGACGAACAATGTTAATGTGGCTTTTGGCAATCTTTGAACCATATCTATCCGATGTCAAGGATAATCTCGATGTCTGGGTTCCATATCAAGGATGTACAATATTTATGTGACTTTTGGCAATCTTTGAACCATATATCACTCGGATGTCAGGCATAATCTCGACGTCATGGGTACCATATCAAAGATGAACAATGTTAATGTGGCTTTTGGCAATCTTTGAACCATATCACCCCAATGTCAGGGATAATCTCGATGTCTGGGTTCCATATCAAGGATGAACCATGTTAATGTAGCTTTTGGCAATCTTTGAACCATATATCACTCGGATGTCAGTGATAATCTCGACGCCTGGGTTCCATATCAAGGATGAGCCATGTTAATGTGGCTTTTGGCAATCTTTGAACCATATCACCCCGATGTCAGGGATACTCTCGACGTCTGGGTTCCATATCAAGGATGAACAATGTTGATGTAGCTTTTGGCAATCTTTGAACCATATCACTCGGATGTCAGGGATATTATCGATGCCTCTGTTCCATATCAAGGATAAACAATGTTAATGTGGCCTTTTTCAATCTTTCAACCATATATCGCCTCGATGTCAAAGACAATCTCATAGCTCTGATACTGAAACCGGCTGGTTGTGGGTATAAACCTTAATAATACAATCTACTTTGCTCACAATTCTTTTCGAAGCTTACCTGGGAAAGATATGATTATTTAATCCCTTTCGTGACATTTATACCCATGTTTTAAACAAAATATCATATCAAGCTGGTTTCTTTACTGTGATGACCTACTTAGCACACTATGACAGGCGGAAGTCGATTGGAATATATAGAACAAATAGGTGGTGCCATCTGAAAGTTACATTTATGTTACTATAAATAGCTGACTGGCCACATGGAGCTAAATATAGTAACGCAAACATTAATAATAAACAAGTAATTTTAACACCCAATGAAATGTTGTCACCTCATTTCCTCGAAATAGTTTAATCAACCTAGTTTCATTGTGCCAACCAGACGTGTTAAGTGGGTATTAGTGTACTCCAGCTTGGAGAACCTGTTGGACTTTCCATAGCCCCATTAGCAACTGTTTAACCTCGAGATGTCTCTCTGATGTCAGTTGACTGTAACACTACATGTATGTCGTTTTCTTTACAAACTCAAAACTTTGACAAAACAAAAGCAACAAAATATAATTATTTGAAATATTCTCATTTATTGAGATTCATTGCACATTATGCACAAACATTTAAAAGTGCAACAATTAAAAAGTAAATACAAATGTGCTTAAAATACTGATTTCTTATCTGTCAGTGCTATACTTTTTAAAACACAAAGATAAATTATTATGAGATGAAGGTTTGTCTGAAACTGTGATGACCTTACAAATAACAGCTTGATTATTTCTACTGCTTCACTAAGCTAACTCATCCTCGAAATCCAGGTCATACTAGGACTCCCTCAACACTCCGTCACATACCCCCCTATTCACGATGATCGTCTCGAGGAAGCCATCTTGAACAATCAGTGACCCTTCCATAGTGAAAGCTTGCCTCCAATCATGTGGCATGTCTCTCCTAATACTCCACGAAGTAGAGATATTAGGTGTTTAAATTTATCAACAGTTACTTCTTGGTAATTTCTCTCATGCAGTTAATGCAACATTTCATTGGTTCTCTATATTAAGCACATTTGGACTTTTCACACTCACCAAACGATTGTGGTGAATAGGAGTGATTTCAGGGCACATGACGAATGGTTGGGGAGGGGGGGGGGGGGAGTCATATATGCCCGGGATTTTGAGGATGAAGCTAACTGTGATGAATGTTGTAAGGAGTTG
>JAUELE010259000.1:0-10465 GCA_031471655.1 Diodora aspera | reverse complement strand
ACTGCAGCACAATTGAGGTAATACCATGTGGACACACTAATCTGTGTTCTAGCACATGCATCCTTATATTTCTAAAGAGTTACGTTTGTGCTCTGAAAATCACACAATCATAAATAGAACAAGCTGTTAATTAGGTAAATGGTACAGTTAGATTTTCACGTGAACACCGAACTCAGTGAACTTACCTTGCAAAGAACTTCAACAGGTGTTGACATCTTTTTCTCACTTATTTTCTCATATTTCTGTTTCTTTGTGGCAGCCTGAAATCAAATATTTATGAATTAATAACCAAACTCAATACGAGATTGGGAGAGTTTCAGTAATGTGTGATTTGTGTGGCTTGCATGATTATTTTTGAAAGAGACAATTATTTTTATTATTTTTTTTTTTATTCGAACTTTACAAACAACAACCAGGGTTCATACAAACAATAAGATTTTCAAAAGTTCTATAAATCTTGACATTAAAATTATCTGGTTTATCGCTCAACACATGAATAACATCAAATATTTTTAATTCAAATTTGCAAAAAATGCCAACACATGGCACAAAGTTTGCATTAAATCAGTAACAGGAGGTTCATTCATTAATTTCATTAATCCATTTGTTGCATATTGCCAGAAATATGAGAATTTATTCTCTTTGTCATTGGATGTAAAGTTTCTGCTCCAGATTTGAGTTGAATTGATGTTTTATGTTGCAAGGGCAATATTTCAGCCATAACGCAATGTGATGTACAAGGTGCAAACCAAGACAGTTCATAAAAGGGATTGACAGAAAGTGAGTGAGTTAGTGATGATTGCAGATTGCTGGACCAACGCGCTAACCACTGCACATCTCCGCTCCGACCGAAAGAAAAGTGAAAGCAGAAGATCTCTATTTTAGTAGCCTTGTATGACAAGCATTGGGTTACTGAGGCCCTATTTTATCTACGTGACACCACTTCACTCCCCGGAAGCCCCACGGGGTCAATCACAGATACAGTGTTCAAATGTAAAATTCAGTAAATGCTAATTTTTACAGCACAAATTCTTGTATTGATTTCTGATTATCCAAGACTTACCCGAAGTCCTTGCCACGGCAATGAGCCTCTATTGAAGTACATGAGTACATATCCCAATGACTCCATATCATCCCGTCGACTCTGTTCTATTCCAAGGTGAGCGTTGATACTGGCGTACCGCGCGGTGCCAGTCAGGTTCTTGTCTTCCCGGTATGGTATATGCTGTCTGGATCGATTGTCTCTGTATTTTTTAGCTAGACCAAAGTCTATAACAAACACCTGAAATGAATAACAAAAATGTTTACAAATGCGTTTCAACACAGTTTCCTAATAATTATCAGATATTTTGTTCTATGCTGGTAAAAGTTCCACAGGACTTCTACATAGATATCATTAAAACGACTAGACCAAGCGTCGTGCCACTGGCCACTGAACAGCGTCTGTTGTTGTCACATGATGTATTTGACCAGCGACGTCATCAGGTCACAAAGTCATTTGCATAGCCCGAGACTACACAGTTTAAAATCCAAGATGGATGCCGCTCGAAGCAATTTTCGGTGATTTTCAAATTCAAAGTCCCGATATAGCAAATGCGCACATTATAATGATGCAATAAGACATCGGTAGAACTAGAAAACCATTCAGGAAGACTCGCATAACGCGTAAGTATGCAGACAACACATATTTTTTCAGTAATTGAACCTTTCTGGCAGGTTACCCTCAGCGACTGTGGCTACGGTCGCCAGTAGCCAAGTTTGCTATGCCAGTTGATTCTGTCTCCAGATTGAAATTAAAAGTCACAAAACTATATTATAGCACAATCTAGAGACAGATTTTTCGGTCTATAAAGCGACAGGCATCAATTTAACAACAGGCCTCAAACTCCTGCCAGACCATTTTCAAATATAGGACAAGATACTATACTTGGCTTGTTCCAGATGAAAATGGGTACTGGTGCTGCATCACTCATAAAGGTGGTAACAAATCTATTTTGCAAACATCATAATAAAGAGTTATTATTATCAGTTAACTTTCATCTTTCAGGCTCACCTTGTTACAGTGCCTGCCTATGCCCATGAGAAAATTGTCAGGCTTGATGTCTCTGTGGATGAAATTCTTGTTGTGTACAAACTCTATACGGTTGATCATCTGAAACATAATAAACAAATGCAGCTGTTAACTGATACCATGACTGGTAATCTATTTCCCTTGAGTTGATTAAATCCTCTTTCAGTGGAAAGTACTATTAGAGACATATGTTTCATAATCAATTATGAGTTTTATGGTAATTGTTCTCCCAGCCACCCTTCAAATTATTTCAGTTTGACTATTCCCAACTGTAGCTGAACAATGTGAGTAGATCAAGGCAGAAAGTGAACCCACAAAAATTACCATTTACGATCAAACAGAACAATTTACTTGTAATTTGGTTTTGATTATGTGACAATAAATCTTCATTTCATTATAACTGAATACAAAAAATATAGGAAATCCAATGTGCAAAAGTAACAAATTTTTTAAATTTTTTTTGGAAAAGTCCAGGAAAATGTTTGGACTGGTTGGGAAAGAGCAAACTTGTATGTAATATTTTATTTTGGCCTCGCCAATGCATGTATTAGTATTTGTTGAGTTACCAAAAAAAATTTGTAATTTTAACTTGGTTTGGTGCAATGTTTCAGCTGTACCCCCATAATGAAGACATAATCACAGGATAAATGGAGTCTAGTTTGACTACTATGTTAAGGCTGATGTATTGCTAAGTCCACCCACACCTATTAATCTTTGCTGGATTATAAGAAAGTCCCTTTGATTCCAAAAACTAATCTTCAAAAACATGAAGTATGACTTAGCCTGACCTTTGGTTGTCAGTAACATTATCTCTATGCGAAATGGTCACATATCAATGGTGATTAATACCCTTAATGTGTAAAACAACAACATATTGTCTACCAAAGCTTGTAGGACAAGTTATTATGTTATCATAACTGTAATTGTAGCTATAGATTTATTGACAGATGCCATAATGTAATTTCATGAGATTTGGCCCCTATTTTAGGAAAAATCAACAAAATAAGACTTACCGGGTAGTTCAATACAATCCTAATTGAAACTATAACAGTAAGTTCTGTAATCATGAATTAGGTGTATTCAAAATATATATTGTTTTAAGATTTAAAAGAGATTTGCAGATAACTAACATCTCTTAGACGAAGTTAGAGTTAACATGATTTTGTACAATTCAGAATTTCAAAATATGCTTTAAATTTTGGTATGAGTGAGATTTGAGTTATATTAATTAGCCACTGGGTATCTTGTACCTTAAAACTTATGATTTTAACACAACAGAATATTTTCCACTACTATTCTACGAATATTTCCCCCTAAACATTGAAAGCAGTGAACGTGTAGGAAGTATTGACGGATACAGCCATCAGCGTTTCTGTCTTTGGTCTCAAGATTCTGCTCCCAGACAGAGACAATCAAGCTGATTTCCTTAAATCAATACTTGGGAAGACTCGAGAGTGATATGACGTCTGGGCTGCCTGACCTTAAATAACGCCAGCCATACCAATTCCGTTCATACATGTCGACGATAACGTCACTGATGTCAGAGTAACCGCTAGGCTTTCAAAAGCTTCTTCAATTTGCCATCTGAACTTAGTCCTTACTACCTCAAGGCCATAATCTGATTACAGTGAAATGGAATGCACTAATTTTGGGTACTCGCTTCAGTACATGTGACAACAGATCCAAGTCTAGCTAGAAAATAAAATGCTCAAACTTCAGGTGTTGGTTTCATAATAACAGCAGACACTAGCATTTTGTGTTTATCAAATTCATTATTGGTAACAATTTGTATTTAATTTATAGACAACTTCAAGACAGCTCTGAACATGGCAACATCATCTGAAGGCTGAGTAAGGTATAAACATATATTACTTTACCCGAAATGACCTAAAATTATGTTTTACAAAATAACGGAAATATGAACAATTAAATTCATTCACATCTAAATTGGAAATGTATTAAAATGAAAAAATAGATAAGAAAGAAACTTAAACTTAAAGAAAATGATTTGGAGTTTCTTCCTAGTCATTTGTAACCTTTGAAGCATCTGAAAAGATCTTGACTGTGGATATTTGACTGACTGGCTGTTCAATAATGCAAGCTTTGCACTGTGGGCTCATCAAGGATAGGTGGGGAATTAGCACATGTCCCATGGAAATGAAAGAGTAGATTTTTATTGTCTAGTACTCTAGGTCATTCCTTGAAAATTACATTCCAGAACATCGAACACCCCCTCAGCATCTAAAGCAAGGTCTTCGTAACCTTACATGTCTGCCAGTGAAATTTTGTATGGAAGAACAAGTATAGAAATTCTGCTGTTTAACAGTATGTTGAATAAAAGCTGTTTTTTTATTCCGTCTTTCAGCCGTTACACAGAATGATGTCCAGGATGCAGAGAGAGATAGAAAGAATGAAAGAAAAGTTAAAGCAAACAATCCCATTTTATCTGCGGTATGTGACAAGCATGGAGCCACATGGGTCCCACTTGTTTTATATGGTCAGGCACCATGAGGCTGTATTTGAACGTAAATATCTTGAAAACATTCTTCTCACCTGATCAGCTAACATTAGGACTGTTTTCATGGTGAACTTCCGTGAACAGAAACTGAATAGGTCCTCTAGACTCGGACCTAGCAAGTCCATTACTAACACATTGTAATCTCTTTCTTGGCCATAGAACCTGAAAAACAAACACAAACATGTAAAATTCATCAACAAGTTGATCACAGATGTTTGAATAAATGAAAAGACAACAGGGTTTCACTTGTGCACAGCCCAGTTTAGTATCTTCAGGCTGTTGGTAAACTACATCCAGGTACACTTGCTCTAGGTACAGTTCACTAGAAATCATGATTAAGGCGCTCTGCAAGTGTAAATCACTCTGTGAAAGCTAAGAGAGAACACCGACAAAAAGATTGATACAAAGAAGTAAAAGCAACATATCATTAGTCAAAGTTGCCTTTTATCACAATCATCAACTTCCTGAAGCTCTTCGCTTCTAAGAGCAACCATGAAGCCCTTAACATAGAGAACAAGCAAGCCTTACGACTGTGTGTTTGCATCATGATCATGTCAACCTGTTCCGTTTTGCCATTTTCATTCGCCTTCTATTTTTGAACAAGTGATCATTGATTGCGATTTTGTTGAGTTGACATTTTCAGCTTGCCAAATTGCAAAATCCTAACAGAAAGTTTTGTGTAAAAGCCGCCAGTTTAGACATCGATTCAATCAGTTCAGGGAATGAAGTGCACAATTCAAAACAGCAAAGTTAAAATCGGTAAAATCTCGATCTACCCTTTAACATTTACCGTGCTAGCAAGACCTCAAAATAAGACATTTACACTCAAGTGACAAATTCATGGCGAGGTTCTGAGGTAAGTGTAATAATATAGTCATTAGAAATACAGGATAGCGACAGGGATTTACCTAATGAAATGGCAACTCTCATTAATAAAAAATGGGACTGCTTTCAAGGTTCAATGTATTAACCAAACTTTTTATTAATTTTATTGGGAATAAATTATATCGGCCCTCAGCAAATTTTGCCAGTCTTGGACCGGTAAACCAGTAAACGGAAATGCTGGAATGTCACTCTCAACTAAAACTTTATCTTATTTTTAAAAAAAATGCCTACTGAATGGAAAGTTCAAACTTTAGTTAGGTTTTAGCTGAATCATTCGACAATAGGGTCACACAACAAGTCAGCTCACTTCCTCCAGATCAAAAGATAAAACTAAAAGAAGCCCCCATTTTTAATAATTTTTAAGACAACCAAGGATCTATAGGTTTTCTATTGCATGATGCATTCCATTGACTTAAAACCCTTTTTTAATAGGATTATTTATAAAAAGCAATATGATGCTGATAACACACCAATTAACTGAAAACTACACCTTAACAAAGCTGAGTTCAGTTGAAATGATGTTTGACGTTGCAAGGGCAATATTTCAGCCACAACACAACATGATGTGCAAGGTGCACATCGAGCAAACAGACAGTTCATAAAAGGGATCGATAGAAAGGAAAGTGAAAGCAAAAGATCGCCATTTTAGTTGCCTTGTACGACAAACATTGGGTTACTGATGCCCTATTCTATCTACGTGCAACCTCGTCCCTCCCCAGAAGCCCCATGAAGTACCTTAACAAAGAAGAAACATTTAAATACTCAATATTACATTTTCACATGTGATCTGATCTGCTATGCCTCCTGGGTAGAACAGTTTGTAATTAGGTAAAAAGGAAACTGTCATTTATTGCAGAAGATTGATGACATCCATCAGGATATCCTCCTACATGCAGCAATTCATCTAAAAACACCACACGTTGTGCTACATTATTTTTACAGAAGGTTTGATGTCATGGTTCATCCACATCTATATGTACAAATAAAATCAAAATTAAAGGACTTTTCAAGGGCCCACATTTTTTCAATGACTATTGGTCTTGCTTTAATTCACACAAGGTAACAGTACCAGTACATAAGTTGCTTTCATTTACAGTCGAGCCTCGTTTATCCGAACCCTTTTGTTTTTTTAAAAATTTGTTCGATTTATCGAAATTCCGGATTACTGAATTCTGATCATAGTTGGTATTAAGTTATTTCTCTTCTCAAGTGAATAAAGACAAGTCAAATCTTTAATAAACTGATAATAAAACATAGCAACAATGAGTAAAACAAGCATTTGGTACATACTTCAATCTTAATTTCGGAAGTAATCAAGAAGCATAGATTATAAAAGAAACAGGTAGGTAACCACTAAATCTGATTAAGTGGCATTTGCCGATTACCTAATTAGTGGGTCAAGGAAAAGCATTCGGACTACGGAGCAATTATCGTTTACTTTACTGTTTCGTTACAAATGGAAGCCGTTCGGTTTCGGAAACCGAGACGTACGGTTTATCGAAGAAGTTTATATCTATAGTGAATAATCTGTTACACACGAAAAGCGTTCGAAAATCGCAACTTTCGGATTATTGACGTCTCGATTACCGAGACTCAACTGTATTTCTCAAAGAATAAATATTCAATTTCGAATGAAACTAGACTGATGATAATTGTTTCACTTGAGCAATAAAGCTTTTACAGACAGAGCTATCTGTGTAAGATAAGAACTCAAACACAATAATAATCCTGCCATTGAAAACAAGAAATCCAAGTGTTTTTTAAATTAGGTTTAAGGATACTTGTACTTTTCAAGGATTTATTACAATACAAGGACTTCTCAATACAGGTGCTAAAAACTCAAACACTTTTGAAGACGCTTATTTTATAAAAATTTGGTAAATGTTCTAAGGGCTAGAGGGTGCCCCTGGTACACAGGCCTAAAAATAGCATATACTGAATATAAAACTATGTTCTCAACAAGAATTAGATACATAAAACTTAGATATCACAAATATGGTCAATGATAACACTTGAGGGAAACAACCCCGCAACAACATTTATTCGAGGGCTGAGAGTGAGAGCAAGAAAGAGTTATGTCCAAACTGGCTAAATTGGGATACGTTCATCAAAGTGATTGTTTTTGCAAGAAATATTGTCCAGATCCTACCCAAAGTAAACTATCTGGAATACCAAAAAGAAGTATGTCCTATTGCCTTCTTTCAGTTTACAGCAAGAAAAGGATAAATCCAAGATAACCTTTTCAAAAGTACAATTTTGGACATTATTACTTCTTGCAGCCAGCCCTCGACATATAAATATAAAAACTCAAGATCACTACATTGATTACAACTTTACAAGTGAATTATCATCACACCAACACAGCAATAAACCCTTCTACATGATGTGGTTGTTAGCCACTAGTCATGGATTTCCTTTGGGTCATGCACCATATGCATGGTGACACAAATAGGGTCAATGACTTGCGACTACTGTTGACAGTGTCTCATGTTTAAAATGGAGGCATATATATATATGTCAGTTTCTTATTCGGTGATCTGAACATGGAGCTTCCTGCACTACAAGCTTAATGGACTGAGAGTGACAAATGAAACTGACAAAGTCTTGACAGTGAAATATTTAAGACAGTGATGCAGGGCTTGTTCATATTCAACCCAACAATTTATCACCAACCAGATGTAGGAAGACACTAGTACCTGGATTAGTTCATGATATCATGAACTAAGTCCTTCAAATAAACAAGCAAAATAAACATCACTGGCCTTTAAAATAGCAAACTGCAAGAAACAGAAGAAATTATTTATTTTAATATTTATTTCAATCTAAGGTTCTGAATCAATTTGTTTGTCATTGAAGGGACCATTTTTCAGCAATATACACCACCATGAGTAAGTGATTTTGATTTTACATGATTTTTGGCAATCTTTCTACTATATCACCACAGTGTCACCTAGATCACTTGGGTGTCAGGGTTAGAACTATCTCTGGGCTGAAAGAGAATTACCTGGGCAGGATTCAAACCCACAACCCAAGTCTGGCAGGTTACGTGACCGACACACAAGCCACTGCACTAACACATACCCTACGGTGCAAATACAGCTACCGGAAGAGAATGTTCAAAAGCAACCATTTCCCCTTCATGAAGCTACTGGCACCCCATTCTTTCTGTTTGCTCAGAAAAGCATGAGCCAATAATCCTTTCAGGGTAATTTTTGTTCGGGTTCGCATCACAATTTGCTAGTCAATTTCAGCTGATTGCTGATCAATTTCAGCTGAATGCTTATCAATTGCTGATAAAATGATGATACGTTCGCACCAAATACTAACACCCAGAGTGCAGAACTACTAATCAAAAATTTCAAAACAAAAAATACCCTGCCTTTGAGCCTCTCATTCTATGTCCCCCATATACTAAAACATAGTCAATGAAATATCTTTAATTATTTATTATATTTAATTTTTATTCCTTCAAAATACTAGCTTCTATAATGCAGTTTCATATGTAGAATAGAAGCTAGCTAGACTTGCTTTAATAGACTGGCTAAAGGCTTTAAATATAAAACTAACAAAATTCCACAGTCATTGGACAGGACTATGTCCCCCACTGTCTGCGGTTTTGACAGCCACCTGCGCACACATAGGCAGATATATCTCCAACTAATCCAAGACGACTGAAGTGGTCATCGTGGATTACGCCAGCCTAGAACACATGACACCATGCCACTCCCCAAACGCCACCCAGAGTCGGTCAATATAACTCTGAGTACAGCTAGCAGTCTATCCATGCAAGTTAATTGTAAGCTGACCAGAAATGTCAACATCTATCTACGTCACAGTCCTAGATAACGTTTGTGATGACCTACCATGATGTAAACATACAGTGACAGCAATAATCTTAAATGGCCTACATAACAGGCCTGACTTTATCTTGATAACAACAACAGCAATATATGCAACAGGTCATGGTAAAACCTGATGACAACAGGAAGCTCTGGGTCAAGTTAGCATATTGTATGTATTTAAAAAACTACAAATTTTAGTCATATTTATTTAAGGACTGAGTACCTGCCCAAAGCTTTAAAAATCTTGCCCTTATAACCAAGTATTTAACATGAGTTTATTGTTACACAATGTTAAATGTATATGAGTCATTAAAGGTTTGAAATCTACATAATTTTAATGTAATTGATTCTGCAACATGGATATGTAAATTTGCCCAAGAATCAACTGTTAAATGTAACCTGTAAACACCCAGCTGAGGGTAGTGAAGCGGAGCCTGGTAATAAAGTTGGAGGGAAATGTGGGTCACCGGGTTCAATGGCAAGTGATGTCACCTGGTGGATCTTTGTAACAGTGCACAGCAAGATTTGCACAGGGTGGGTCTCTTGTTCTAGCCTGGATACAATGTATTTGGGCTGCTTCACAATCATCTCCGTCATCGTCTTTTACTAAACAAACACGAACTCAGTGACATGCTAAAGTTTGTAACTTTAATGGCCTGTATCATACAGTGTATGAGAACATTTTAATACAGTTTAATCTACCATGTGACTTCACTCAATTCACACGTAATTAACTGTATATAATTTGATACTTCCAAACTTTAAATGATTGATCTATAGTTAAAAACATGTGTATAAGATAACATAAATTACATTATTCAGTAGTTGTTGTGCAATCTGTTAACATGGTACATGTATCAAACTTAAATTTGTTATACAATTAATTATAACAAAGGTTTGGTGTCACTCAACTGCCTATTGTCAAAGATTACCTGTAATTCAAGCGAGAAAACAATTTGAACACCATTTTGGGGACAGCTTTTCAACGAGTTGTAAAAACTGCTTCATTTCAAGATAATGAAAATAAAAAGACAAGTGATAAATGGAGTTATTAATATGCCAGATTACTCTCAATCTGTAATTCTTAAACTAGGTTTTGAGGAGGAGGTAGGTATCTGAACTACATGAAACCACAAAGTACGAATAGAT
>JAUELE010258989.1:0-10469 GCA_031471655.1 Diodora aspera | reverse complement strand
AGTGCTAAATGATGTGTATATAATATAATATCACAATTTAAGCATATATTTTTCTAGGCTAGCATTGCACTTTAAATTTCATGAGTGACCCATATTTCTAAAGGACAGACAGATTAGAAAGCTCAGACCAGTCCTTATGTCACTGGCGTGTTGCATGGTATGTCTCGAGACCTGGATACTTCTCGCCACATTTGTCAGAAGGAAGACCTCATTCAAACCTCTTACATCTCGGAAGTTACTCTGACACAGGACAGCTGGGCTGGAGGGCTAATACTGAAGCTGGTTCAATATAAAACCTCAGATTCTGGATTTAAGATTTTTAACTGATTTCCAAATAATTGATCAAAATAGGGTTTTTTTTTGTGATATTAATATTAAAAATAATAAAACAGATTGTTTTTAAATTGATAAACTTTTGAAAACTTAACCACATTAAAATATTTTTACAGATTTTATTGAAATTAATTTTAGTCAGGAGATTATGTTAATATTTATTGCATTAGCCAACAAAAGGACAGAAAATTAAGTGTCCTAATTTTCTGTAAAATATGGATTATGTACATGATGTGTTGTTCTCAGGTCAGAATGATTTAAGTGAAGTTGTTGCCACAGAAGCGATAACTATCTGGAGAATGGATAATCAGGAAAATTGGAGGCTTAGGTAGTATCAGCTCAACAGATTTGTATTGGTGAATGTGAAGGCAGAATATGGCCCAAAAGCCTTGGTCCTGCCTAGGTCACTTGATGGTCAGTCGACTTGCATTCAGCAGGTAATGCTGTCTCCAGCAGGGTGAAATTGCTGAAAGATCACTAAATATTACCCATGTGAAAGATTGCCAAATTTTGCCCATGAAAGATTGCTAAATGTTGCTCATGAAAGATCACCAAATATTGTCCATGAAAGATTGCCAAATATTGTCCATTAAAAAGATACCAAATCGTGCCCATGGAAGATTGTTAAAGATTGCCCATGAAAAAATCAACAAAGATTGCCCATGAAAGATCACCGAAGATTGCTCATGAAAGATCACCAAAGATTGCCCAATGTTGCTCATGAAAGATCACCAAATATTATCCATGACAGATCACCAAATGTTGCCCAGGAAAGATGGTCAAATGTTGCCCATAAAAGATTGCCATATATGTTGCTTATGAAATGTTGCTAAACAATGTCTGTGAAAGATTACCAAATATTGATCATGAAAGATTGCCAGATGTTGCCCGTGAAAGATGTTGCATCTGTGTAAAACATAATAACTAAGTTTCAACCAAAAACATCATACATGTAACATAAAACTTACATACAATTCTGTTTCTATTAGCAGGAATTTACCACAAGCCAGCCCCAGTGTCACAGGTCCCCACTCCACCAGCACCGCCACAACAGATCTACAGCCAGATAGCAAATCAGAATGGACCATCAGATATGGATAATGAAAGGTAAGCTGTAAGATTTTAAGCACACAGTTACAGATGCAAACAAGCTACATGCATTATGGATGGCATAGTGGTTAGTAGATCACTGGGTTTGGATCTCACCCAGGACCGCTGTTGATGATTTCATGTCAAGGCAAAGAGTAGTGTGTAAGTACAGTGCTTACCCAGCAATTCGTGACCCCAAAGGTTGTAGGGTTGAATCCTGCCCAGGACGGCTAATTTTCAACACTTTTACTTCTCCAAACGTAACATTACTTTGGGATTTAAGGGAAACCAAAACAATCCATTAAATGCTATTATTTTACTTACTAAATCAATCATATATAGAAAAGGAAAGGAACAATACATAGACCAAATCAAATCTGAAATTAAAACATATTATGAAGCAACCAAGGTTATTGCTTTTTCAAATGGAAACAATTCTGAATTCTTTTCTTTCTAGTCCACACTTCATAGAATACTGAGATAAGAAAATGATAGAAGTAGTAATGTAATGAAATAGAGGAGAGATCCTATGCTTGATTCAGGTGAGCGGTGAAAATGACCTTGGAGCTGCATATACAAATGCAATCCCTGAACCATCTCATGATCTGGACTAAGTTTGGATGTGGGGATCTGTCGCTTGCTTTTGTTTTCTGTAATTTTGGAGGTTCAGCCTCAGATGGTTCACAGACCTTCAGATCTATATTGAATTATGATTGACTTGACATTTGTTATTTCTACTAGTTACATTTGTTTGTATGACATGTATGGTGAATAATAAAAAAAAAAAAAAAAAAAATTTTTTGGACCCCAACGGTTATAGAGTTGAATCCTGCTCAGGACGGCTAATTTTCAACCCTGACTTTCATGCACTGTTGTGAGAGGAACTGGTGGTGATATGGCTGAAATATCGGTGAACTCCACATTAAAAAGTAGATACCAAACCAATCCACTTCATATACATCCAGATCAGGTTTATATCCTGATTGTCGAGATATCAATTTATGAAAGTAAATTTAGCACAAATACTTATGTACTCCTACTGAACAAAGAGAAAGGCAGTCATTAATATATCTAGAGACTGAGCTGAAATGATTTGTTAACATTTATCCTTTTACAAGTTTAAACAGTAACATGGTGTATTGTAACATACTTGATAATTTATGCTTGAGCTCTGTGACCTTTTCTCCAGGATTCTCACCAATTCTCTTTAAGTATAATAGATCAGACATGTCAGAAGCAAAACCCCAGTCAAATATTTTTGTTTTTGTGAGACTGTAATTAAAAGAATACAAGATCAAAGTTGTACAGTTCTAGTTTTAAGTTTTCCTTGCTGCTTGCAAAGTTCATCTGAGATTTGGCTCCAGTTGCCATTGCTTGAACAACATAATTTACCTCCAGAGTTTGGAGAGCTCTTAAGTAGCATGTTAACCTGAAACCACTTGCTTCAGCTGTACTCTATATCTGCGGCTTTATTGGCTGTTTAAGGTTTCCAGACATCATTGTTGGAAAAATATTCCCAGTCCTTCCTGTGTGAAAATAGAAGTTTATATCCTTCTTACCTGGGTCTGTAATAGTATCCCCGGGCCTTCTGGAGGTGGTCGTGATCATTAGCTGCTGTTCTCATTGGCTCGAGGATATACCAGTCTGAGAGACCACTACTAGCTCAAGATGATGAGCTTTAGGAGACAGTTTCAGACCATGCAAACCTCATTTACTTGATTCTTCCTGAACAGAAAAGTTTTGGAAAGTGTAGATGCTTACAGATGTTTTAAATCCTATCTACTTCCACCCCATGGGGCATCCGGGGAGTGACGTGGTGTCACTTAGATAGAATAGGGCCTCAGTAACCCAGTGCTTGTCATACACGGCGACTAAAATGGAGATCTTTTGCTTTCACTTTCCTTTCTATCGATCCCTTTTATGAACTATCTTTTTACTCGTTGTGAACCTTGCACATCATGTTGCGTTATGGCTGAAATATTGCCCTGCAACATAAAACATCATTTCAATTAATAATTTGATAGTTGAAATTTTATATTTCTTTGTTCAATATTCATGAATGTTAAAATATTGAAAGATTTAATACTTTGAAGATTATATTCTCCAGGATTGTTTCTATGATTCAGAGGTGATTAAATATTTCCAGTATAGATGTTATTGCCAGGTTTCTGGACTGAAAATATGCTAAATACATGCAGGTGTCTTTTAGATACTTGGATACATTGTGACTGGGCATTATCCTGGTTGAAAAAAGAATAGTTAAAGGGAGATAATTTAATGATTGCATTAAGTAATAGCTGGATGTTGAGTATTTGAGTTGTTGAAGTTGTTAAATATCCTTGTGACATAATTGCTAATATTTGGATGATGATTATGCGAAAGGTATTTATGACTAACTTCTTTCATAAAATTAAATGGTCAGTGGTATAATTGAAATGTCTTTAAGAATAGTACAGTTATATATATATATATGTGACGATATGGTTGAAAAATTACAGCAAGTCACGTTAATCCAGAGTCACTCACTCATTCATTCATTCATTCATTCATTCATTCATTCATTCATTCATTCATTCATCCAGAGTCATTCACTCATTCATTCACTCATTCGTTCATTGGATATTCACTAAGAGGCACTTTAAGTTGTTTACAGCACTTGTAAGTAAAGATTTATAAAGAACAGATGTGTTTAATTCCAGTTTGATCATACTTATGGCCATCCTCTCTGTGTGTTACGCTTACTTGCAGAGGTCATTGCTGGTAGTCTGACACAAATAATACCAACTAATGGACAGATCAATACGTACAGATCCCCCAACTGCAATGGCTCTAGCCTCACGATAATGTATCGAGCTTATAGGATACATCAGAGAGTTGCACGTTCAGGAATATTAACCAAGATTGACTCAGGACCAATGTTTAATGGTGCTGTAAGATTTTATCCACATTTTACGTCCCGAACTTGACATCAGACATCATAAACTAAATCATAACTATAAATAAGCTTGTTACACAGTTATGTCATTTTGAGGCATAGGATAGTGCTGTAGTAGACCATTCACGTAACATCTTTTCAACTCAGTTCAAATCCAACCACTTTTAGTTCATTTCTGTAGTTTGTTTTGTTCAGCTGGAGAAGGAAAGCCCCAATTCTGTGGTGATATAGCTGAAATATCAACAAAAGTCGCAGCAACCAAAGTCGACTTTGTCAGATAGAATTTGATATGTCTGGACAAGGCTTCACACTTTTGACAAACGGATGATATTGGTTATATGAGTACATTTTATTGGGAAATGTCATAAAGTGGATGTTGTACTTCCTATGAACAGTGTGATTTCTCATCCGCCTGACACTGTCAGCCATGACCTGAGGATTCATATCCTAGATCCGGTTTTATATCATCACTTTGATTTTGCTGAATCTAGAGTTGATGCAGTTGTTGTTGTTGTGGTACAGCTCAAAACTTGTTGATAGACATGTAAAGTCACTGATACTTGCTTTTGTGATCAGGCTGAAATTGAGCTGGTATTGAATCTGTCTACTGGAGCTCCGT
This sequence comes from Diodora aspera, assembly GCA_031471655.1. Lineage (NCBI taxonomy): Eukaryota > Metazoa > Mollusca > Gastropoda > Lepetellida > Fissurellidae > Diodora > Diodora aspera. The sequence continues at coordinate 5,493 of JAUELE010258989.1, read as the reverse complement.
TGTCATGGATTCATCAGTCTGAATGTCATTAGCATTCCCTTGGGATGCAAAGCTGGCATCTTTTTCCACACCTTACCATCATGCACAAGAAGTTGAAATCTCCAGCATACCTGATCAATCTATTAACAACAGTTAAAACATTAAGGAATCTGAAATGTGCACACCAGTTTTTTAGTCTTGTACATTGGGGAAATTGTCTCAACACTGTCAAGTCTTCATTAAAGTTCTTAAATCTGAAATAATTACTAATTTTAGTCGTATAACATCCTGTGGGGCTTCCGTGGATTGACATAGTGTAAATTAAAAGGATAGGGTTCCAGTAAGTCAGTGTTTGTCATACAAGGCGACAAAAACGGGATCTTTACTTTTCGTTCTATTGATCTTTTTTTTTCAAAACAGTCTTTATCCATTTGTGTGCATCTTACACATTATGTTGCATTATGACCGTAATAAATAAAACATCTCAACTCATTGTAAATATACTCAGGTAAATGATGCATTCAGATTCTTAGCAATGCTTTCAAAAGGAATACTTATGCAGTAAATTTGTTTTAAACATGGAGCCAGTGTATTCATCAAGGAAAAGCTCAAACTTAGTCACATTCTGGAGAATTCTAACCAAACCTAATGAGCCACAAATTGCAGGAATTCTTATGCTTCACCCATAAACGTATAGCAGCAGTAATGAATGAATCAGCGTAGAGAAAGGGAATGCCTGTGTTGGCAATGTTACAGTCGGTGCAATGTTTCTAGTAGTAAGGCCAGAGCTTGAAGTGCATATGGAGTAGGTGGATGAATGAAGCTAGCAGCTGGAACCCAGAAAACAGGCACCGCTTGGTGCATATCCAGGCTAGACTTTCTCAAAGTCTCTCCAAATTTTTTTTATCCCAGTGCTTGACTGACTATCGTGTTCAGATATATGTTAAAATAATAACATACATGCTTCTGCGGACAATGGTTCATAAAGTTCATTTTGCTACAGGAAAAACCTCAATTTATTGAATGAATGTTCATATGACTTAGGAGATCTGTGCAAGTCAAATCTTTGGGCTTCATCACCAGACAGGAATGTACCATTCTAAGAATGATGGGGAGTGGGTAGTTTATATACGTTGGACTGAGTTCATTCATCTTGGTCATAGGCTATCCCCTACCTAGGGAATTCCTGATAGCTCACTTGGAAGTAACCTAACAATAGCTGGAGGCGTCTGCCTTATATCCAGAAGAGGAAATCCCCTGTACAGACAGTATTCTGCAGAAGTTTAGTTTTATTGAGAGGCAGTGTGGTCCTGTTCATGGTTATTGATTGAAGTGCCAGAGAAAACTGCAGCCATGGTTTACACGTCCAGCCAAATGATTGTGTATGTATCTTATCATATTTCTGCTATGTGTATGTGACATATTCATTTATTGGTGTCAGTAGAAGTCAGATATGTTCATATACAATTATGTAGATACGCCGAAACATCATTATGTAAATGTTGAGAATGAATTAACTTTAATGAGTGCAGTGGTGGTAAGCTGTTAAGAAAGAGGCCCGTTCGGAAAGTCAATATTCTGCTAAATTATGGAATAAAATCTCTTTTCCCCCTCAAATTTATGAATATAGCTGATGTAATGTTATTGGAACAATGATTTGCTGTTGGATAAAAAGGTTAAGTTGTAAGCATTTCCTTTGTGACCACTGTCCAGATATGATGAGGTAAGCAAAATTACTTTGAGCTCCTGTGCTTGCATCTTGATGTCAATCCTTCGTGTCAATCCTTCGTGTCTCTTTAAAATGTTGATGTTAAATGTAGTTACATGTATCAACTTTGATATTAGTCAACACAGTTCAGAAGGGGGGTCTCCTTTGGGTTCCCTGGATCGAGTAAGGCCTCAGTAACCTGATGCCTGGGGACTTTTTGCTTTTAATTATCTCTTTATCAATATCTTTTTGAGCTGTCATCCCTCTCAGCGTAGAGGGCCAGTGAGATAGATCAGAACAGAACAGATGGTTTATTGTACGTAAGGCATCTGACTCGCATGCAAGGCGAGAAACATCATTATGTACAAATATACAGTTAGGTTTGAAGTGATAATATTGTCCTGCGTAGACACATTACCTGACAAATATATTTAGAAACACTACATAATAAAAACCAGCTGAGTGTTTTTAAATTACAATGGTGCATCTTACGGATTTAAACTGGTCACAAATAAACAAAAAGTGAACTTCATCTTTAACATAATGAACACATAAAGGACCTGTGCATAATTATTTGTCAATGAAAGCTCTTCTTCCAGTATTAATTGTTAACTCAGATAAACCTAATCTAAATTGTACAAATGCATTTCGTAAATGCCGATATACAAGACATGATAGATATTTTTTCAGGGGTTAACAAGTACTTATAACATGGATAGGTATCATATCTTGAGCTACTGTTGGGCTACAGTTAGTTGAGCGATGGCCTTTAGACAAAATGGTGAAGGGTTTGATTCCCACCATAGGAGACTAGGCATATTTCTTTGCAGTAGTAAGTATTTGTACATGCAGGGATCATCTGGTGCACTGCCACATTGTGGTCTCACCATTGGTTCATCAGTGCCAGTCATAGCTTGCAGGTTTCACCACATCAAAATCATCCAGCTCTCCACTGGTGATACAGGGTTCCCCCTTCTCTAAACTGGCAAAAATAGGCATATGGCTGAAAGATTGCAGAGTATCACTAAAAATGCAAGTGTCCAACCTGCAGCATGTTTCTTGCATATCATGTTGCACTGTGTAAAATATTGCCTATTGTGACATTAAATTTAATTTCAATCACTCAGAAGGAGGGATTGCATTCATTGCATTAAAATTTGATGTTAAAGGATGATGTCAAATTCTCAGATCTGTGAATGATGCGTGGGGGAATGCATAACAAACCTTGTGGAATCTTTCTAAGTCTCTATGATCAGCTAGTATCAAGCTCTTAATTGAAGCTGTCATTGACTGTCATTGACTGTGAAATGTCTGTAAACTGTCTGTAAACTGTGGGAAAATATGGGGGAAATTCTGTTGCTTGGGCAGGGTAATTAATTTATGAATTCCTTATGAGAGGTGACATTTTATTGACAAGTAAAAGCAACAGTTCAAAAGGCAATTGCTATTAATTTCTCCTATGGATTTTCCAATCAGCATCTTGATTTTGTATTATGACAGAAAACAATGACCATTTACAATTTAGCATAAACTCAACTTGAATTATTGTAAGAAATATTAATTTCACAAAATTACTTATGAGTGTCTTTTTTCAATGTCTAATGTCTAAATGTCTAAAATATGGATAGAAAAAGTGTTTACGTGTATTTACCTAAGTTTCACCGAAAAAAACTTTGTGGCAACTAGTGACCCACCATGAGAAACTTTACTTATGTTGTTGATCTAGCTAATGACGTTAATTAGATGAATGTAATCAATCATCACTCTGGCCTCTGGCATTAAGTAGGGACCTGCTAGAAGTGTTTGATATGAGAGCATGACCTGATGACGACAGCCACCCAAACATACTGGGCAAATTAGCAACATCCCAAGAGCAGACTCACCTGCCTCGAGCTGGGGGTAGCACTTTGGCGTCACCTCCTGTTGTTAAACATTGTTAAACATTGTTGCGTTCATTATGGTCAATACTATGGACAGCATGAAGCCCACAAAGTCAACCAACACAATCAAACGTCGCTTCTTTAAAATGTAAGTCTCTTCATCGCTGTGAAAGCATGTCTTGGGTTTAATTGGAACAGGGTTACGACAAGGAAATCATCTTTGAGCACATCTATTAGTAGTGCACTCAGTGGGATATTTGACTTGTCGTTTTTATATTGTTTCAAAGAGCAAAGCATTAATCACGGTTGGTGGAAACAGGGACACCAGGTCATTTTCTTTGATCTCTCTTTAACTGGACTCATGACCGAACTGATCTTGGTGATGAACAGAATGTAACTATTGTCTTGATAGTTTGACATTACAGCCATACACTCTTTTAACACACTTTCGATAGGTGGATCCTTTTTTACTGGATGTAATTCTATAAGTATTCTTGTTTTTTCTGTTTTATAGATACTTTGTTTATCTTTATGGGTTGTCTGAAGGATTTCTTGGACAAAATGTGACGGTGTTTTCAATCATTGTTCATTTATGATATTTTATGTGTTTTAAAGTGTCACTAACTTATCTATTATCATTGTGGCGAAAACTGATAATTTAGTATATAAATTCAACATTGTTGATGTATTTCATTTTTTTGCTGAATACTAGATTATAAAGTTATTCAATGTTATTTAAAGTTGCATATATTTGAAATTGTTGGAATAACATTGTCATATTTAATCGTTGTTCTAAAAGATCACCTTCTGAATTCTAACTTGTGAATGACAATACAAGAAAACAGAAGGTGCTGCTGGTAGTGTTAGACACAAAGATACCATGCTACAGGCAAGCTACAGGAAATGTTATGTAGCAATAACCTCTTACCTATGCAGATCCGCATACAAACCAGCAATAAACTAAGAAAGCAATTTTTGTATGGTTTTGTACATTTTGTATGTTTGTAAGATATATCATAATAGGTCTGTAGTAGCCATTTTTATACATTTGGGTTAATATAATTAAAACAAATATCTTCTTTTTGCAGACTTCACAGAGACGAGTTTCAGACACATAAACGACAGATGTCTGGAGGAGGAGGTAAGCTACTACTGGTGTTGTTTATTTAATGGACTTGAAATTAAAAAGCAGTTTCCCCTTGTACGCTAAGATATGCATTTAAAATAGTAATACGTACAGAGTTTATTTGCTAGATTTTGTAATGTTATTGTGCAGTATGTTTTACTTCTTTGAAATATCCAGTGGGGTTCCCGGGGATGTTACTCTAACACCAGAAAGAATAGGACCCCAGTATCCTCATGCTTGCCGTAAGAACAATCTAAAATGAGGATCTTTTGCTTTCTCTTTCTTACTATCGATCCTGTGTCGTCCCTTTTCCTGATGTGCCCCTTGCACATCACATTGTGCTATGGCTGAAATATTGCCCCCTGCAGTGTAAAAATCCATTTCACTCGCTCACTCACTTCTTTGTAATGCTTTAGAGTCATATTTTCAAAATGTTTTAATGTTTCAAAAGTGACCATTTGCAGTCAAGTTTAAATAATTAGGATACAGGATTTTACTATTTTTAGATAATTACACCCAGAACAAATGCATCTTAAGCAATTTCTTTGTTTTTCAACCTGTTCATGTTTCATCCATTATCAAAATGTCTGTTTTGTAAAAGGATGTTCTCCTGACAAAGTCAAGAAAAATCGTAAAAACTGTAAAAAGATTTTTGAGTCCTGAGTCTTGAACTAAGTGCAGTGGATCTGTTGAGCAGATCATGTCTATTTAAAGGCATTTGCACAAAATTGTCAACTCCTTTGTGTACCCCCAGGGATGTGGGTAAGCATGTTGGCCCAGTAATCTATCACAATTGGTGG
>JAUELE010258978.1:0-10469 GCA_031471655.1 Diodora aspera | reverse complement strand
GCCCGCGGGCTTTCCCTATCCCTCGTGCCTTTATTTCCAACTAATCCCGCGGAGCCATGTATTATCCTACACATAATTTAACCATTAGGTGTTTCTATAAGAAATCAATAAAAAGGTTTGGTGTTTACATCTCCACCAGGGAGTATCTCTGAGCAAATTAAACTAATTACCATTAGTCAGATTACCCGATTCTTGTCAACATCTGCGCGATGCGAGTAAATAGACGTAAGCATTTTGCTTCCGTTTGCCACACACGGGAGGAATATTTCATTCGTGTTGTTTTGCTTATTAAAGCACTTTGCTTTCATTTACCACACACGGAAGGAATATTTCATCGGGGCATTTTGCTTAAAGTACTTTGCGATCGTTTGTCACACACGGGACGAGTCAAAGTAAAATATGTTTATTGTATTTAAGACCCCCGGTCCACATACAGAGAGAGAGAGAGAGAGAGAGAGAGTTATAGAGTAAATACAGTGTGGTTAATGAATTTTTTGTAAAAACTCATTTATATGTACAATGTTGCACATACAATGACAGGTTTACTATTGGTAATTCATCACCTGAAGAAATAATAGATACAAATACTGGTATGGGTGGTTTAGACAGAAATCGTTCGGGAATATTGGTACATCTCAATTCAGTATAAAATGGACACACAAATATAAAATGGATTTCATTTTCTATTGCTATCTTACAAACCGGAAATTTTCTCTGAGACTTCTCTATTGACATTTTTCTCCTTACATTTATCATCAAGTCTAACAATGCTAATCTATATTTGACGTACAACTGTCTTAATGATCAATATTGATATCTACTTTTCTGGATGAACTAATCGTTTAAATGGTCCATACACATCGTATCTTGAACTATTATTGGATATGCCAGTTCTGAAGGAACACAATTATTTACAGCCTGATCTACACGTAAATCCTCATTGCCTACAGTTTGGTTCAACCATTCAAAGCCATAACCACGAGAACATAAACGATATCTTATCTTTGACACCCATGTCTGTTTACCCATGTAATCCAGAAGGACCAATATGCGTTATGGGGTAGCCGATGCTAATGCATACCCACAATTTTAAGGCAATATTTCAAGCATCTAATCTGCGTATTATTATACAATTGATATCTCCCACACACCCCGTAAACCATACTGTTTGGAGATGATTTGCCGACATAAAGAAATTGTTTGCATGCTAAAATGTGGACTCTTTCTAAACAGTCGTATCTTTGAAATCCTCCAAGAGGAGACATAAAGTTAATAAAAGCCTTTGTGCTCGTAATGACAAGCCAAGGACACATTTCTCTAGTGTCATGGTCATGAGAACTTAATACCGTGGCATTTGTAATCATTTACAACCATTTTGGGTTGGCTATTAAAACACCATCTTTATTTTTACACGAATGGACCGCCCATTCTGAATTAGTTTTATCTACATTTACAGATAAATTTCATTTATTAGTGTAACCTGGGGTAAATTTTAAATAAATAATGTAAATATTTCAAATAAATAAATATAAATAATTAGTTGCGTTTGAAGGCCAATTACAGAGTCTGACATTAAAATGACATCGTCAGCAAAATGAAGCATACGGATTTTCATTAAGTCTGGGTACATCTGGGCGCCATGTTTGCCAGGTTCAGCAATGATATACATGTAATAAAATTCACTGATAAAAAATTAAAATATAATAGGACTTAAAACACAACCTTGACGTAAACCGATTGGACAGTCGAAAAATCAGTCACACCATTTCCACACCGAACACATGATTTGACATTCAAATACATGTACATTGCTTTTAGTATACCATACATTTTACCTTGTAAACCCGAGTTACGTAAGAAAGACCATAATTTTACACGAGTCAAATACAGCTTATGTTTACGACGAGAGAGACATTTCTGAATAATAACATGTAACGTAAATATGTGATCAGAAGTAGAGTAATAAATTATTCTTTCCAAAGCCAGCTTGCGATTCTGATATCTTATCCCTGATATTCGCTCATTTGGTAATTCTATTATTCAATATTGTTGTCACACTTTACTCAGCACACTCATTGGTAAAATCCCTCTGTAGCTATCTGGGTTACTGGTATCCCCTTTCTTGTGGATTGGAACTATTTCTGAACAAGACCAGTTACTGGGAAATATGCTGCTATCAAACAGTTTATTAAAACACTTGATTAGGAAAGGCATGACATCAGTTTGACAAGATGTAATCATTCCAATTAGACCATGATCAGGACCAAGTGATTTCCCATTTTTAAGTGTTTTATTGCACTTGCAATTTCACATGCAGTTATAGGTGAGTCTAGTACAAGTTCATCAACCTCGTTGTAACCTTCTGTTCAAATATCGTTCACAACTATGTCAGCAGGTGTATGAAAGATTGCATTGTTTGAGGAAGCGTTTTAAACTGATTAAACCACTTTGCCTTTGAAATGGAATCGTTTAACTTTGAACGAACGAGAATTGAGCATCCTTACTTGTTCTCCAATAGTAGATGGACAGCGAAGACTATTATTTAATTTATCTATTCTAGACTTGCAGAAAATATAAATCTGACTTCTGTAACAAGCCCTATATACATTTCTCATTTTGCAATAAGAAAGTCTATTCCATTCAGGACGTTGAGATCGAAATTTCAGCAACGCTCTACGTGCATCTCTTTTAGCTGTCCTACACTCACTGTTTAACGCAAAATTATTATTTGGATGATGACCAAGTTTCTTCTTCATGCAGTTTGCAGATTCTACAATAACCTGTACCAATTTTGATTGCTTCGTCTGCATTATTATTAATTTCATTCAGAATATGTGCTTTCCATAAAGACAGCACATCATGTAGGGTACTAAGGAACATTGCAGATAATGTTTCGTTCCAAATATTTTTTTCTGTAGATTCACATTAACACACGGGAGGAATATTTCATTCGTGCCAGTTTGATTGAAGTACTTTGCTTTCCTTTGCCACACACAGGAAGAATATTTCATTCGTGGCGTTTTGCATGAAGTACTTTGTTGTCGTTTGCCACACACGGGAGAAATATTTCATTTGTGGCATTTTGCTTTCGTTTGCCACACACGGGAGGAATATTTCATTCGTGGCATTTTGCACAAAACACTTTGCTTCCGTTTGTCACACACGTAAGGAATGTTTCATTCGTAGCATTTTGTTTAAAACACTTTGATTTCGTTTGCCACACACGGAAGGAATATTTCATTCGTGCCAAACATTATCAAACACAGTTAATACTTGCGAAAAAATGCACGAATGAAAAAAGCCTTACGTAAATTTGCCTCACACGGGAGCAAAGTGCTTAAGCAAAGTGCCACCAATGAAATTAGCTCAGTAGACTTCCCCTGTGTTTACACATTCTCCAGAGAATATCTTTGAAGCAACTTCATAGCCAGGTGTTTCACTGCCTGTCCAAATATCTCAAAGATGCAAAAAAGGCGATTATGACCCAAACTTAGAGACATATTTAATAGATACCCATGATCATTATTACAAAAAGTTCACATTATCCAGGGAATATCGTTGAAGCAACTACATTACCAGATTATCCACTGTTTTTTATCCAAATCTCTAAAGGATGCAAATAGAAGTGAACGTGCCTAAACATCATGCAGTTCAACTTAGATAAATTTTAAAGACAACCATTGTCATTATTGCAAAAAGGTAATGTTAGATGTGTACACATTCTCCAGAGAATATCTTTGAAGCCCTTTATTATTTACTGCTTGTCCAAATCTCTTAAGGATGCAGAAAAGCGATTGTTGCTCAGACATATGTAGTTCAACTTAGAAAAATCCTTGAAATATATCTATGGCCACTGTTGCTAAGAGGTTAAGCTGGGTGTTTACTTATTTGCTGGAAAATATTGGTAAATAAACACACACGGTCCTTGTCCACAGTGTCTCTTAGATGCTACAGTCTGTCAATATCACAAAAGATCTTGCGTAAAAAAAAACCTTGGCCATAATTGCAAAGCAATAAATCCAACATTTTTTACTTCTTTGCCAAGGAATATGTTTAAAGCAAATATTAAGTCTGCAATTGTCCACAGCTGCAAAATTGTTTACTTTGTTCTCAAGGAATATATTAAAGCATATATAAAGTCAGAAATCTTCCACAGCTGCTAATTATTTTCTTCGTTCCCAAGGAATGTTTTAGAGGAAATATAAAGTAAGAATTTTCCACAGCTGCATGTTGTTTACTTCGTTGCCAAGGAACATATTAAAGCATATATAAAGTCAGAAAGTTTCCACAGCTGCTAATTATTTGCTTCGTTGCCAAGGAATGTTTTAGAGGAAATATAAAGTCAGAAATTTTCCACAGCTGTAAATCGCTTACTTCATGGCCAAGGAATATGTTTAAGCAAATATAAAGTCAAGCAAACAAACGCAAAATGTGAGAACATAAATGACCTATATTTTAGATACATTTCACATTCAGTCTTATAAATTTTGATGTGCTAGATAGAATATTTTAAATAATATTAATTTATGTGATCATGTTTCTTCATTTTAATTTGTGTGATCATGTTTTAAAGCAATATTTTAATAAACTACTATAAATGTTCATGACACACACTTTTTATGGTTAGAAACCCAGAAGTTTCTAACCATAAAAAGTGCGTGTCATGAATATCTAATAACTTCTAAATGCCAATCAAGGATATACTATACATTTGTTTTGAATAAACACATACATGTAGTCAATACTACTTTTGAGTAATCTATGGGATGGAGCAGATCAACCTTTCAATTTCGCCATTGACAGAAATGGCAAGTTTCTTACCTAATCCGCGAAATGAGCAATTCCTTGAATTACGCACGGCATATACAATTGACTTAGATCAGTGCCGGTTTTAAGCCGATTGGACCCATCGCTCCCAAGGGGGCCCACGCTAAAGTATTTTTTCCTACTTTTTTTCCACTGGAGTCTGCCTGTTCCTTCTTATAGTACCCACTGGTGATGCGCAAGCTTTCCTCCTTCACTCAACTGGTGAAAGTGAGGAAATGGCTGAAAGTATCCCTCTTTGAATCCAACCAGCCAACATTTCATAGCCTCAAATTTGTTCCCGCTAAGCAGCCTCCAATTGGGCCCCGCGGTCTCTAAAATCGGCCCTGCCTGGGATCCTCAAAGAAAACTATAATTATAACTGCACAAAGTGTCATAAAGTTAGACTGAGTTTCCTTCATGCAAGCCTTACCTTATTCATGAAATGCTACCACGGCTTTCAACTCCTGTGCACCAAGTCTGATGCAGTTCCAAAGTCTCCCCCGGAGGAACTGAGTTGTAGAGTCTGAACAAAGGTTGGCACACCTCTGAAAGGTGTCTGTGGTGTGTCGTATCCGGGTACTCAATAAAGTGTTTCTCTCTACTGACCGTTGTATTGATCGCCATTCGCTTGAGATAGTCTTTAACAATGAGCCAATATAATTCCGAGCCAATATCACTCCGCATACATGAAAACAGTATATAACGATCGGATTGTTATGTAATATGGTCTTTTCTTTGGAACTGAGAGAGCAAAAGTGGTTTTGATTCATCTGTAATAGCTTCTCGATTTCACTTACGTCAAAAAATGAAAAATATCTGATAAGTATCAGTAAGACATGTCTATAGATGTCTGTAGTCCCATGACGTCACTGAAATTAAATATAAACAAGCCGATGTATCGTAATACAAAGTTGTTCATACTTTTAAACTTTACGCAATCGACCAGAGTTTCCGTTTCAGTGTTGCTTTCAAAATTGACATGACAAGATCAAATAGATATCTTAAGTTGTTTTCATTGTTCATAGTTGGTTTTATGTGACTAAACTTTACTTCTGGTGTAAATCGATTCTAGTTTTGCGGTTGCCAAACATGTACATATATGTCAACGGGAGAATCCACCCACCGCTTTCACCACCTAGTCCTCAAAAATAGAACAAACACATCCAAAAATTATTTTATTCCTTATAGCATAAACCTTCTGAACCTTTAAAACCCAGCGCGGTTACACTATCTAGTTTCCTGTATTACCCTGTAGTACATTCCCTGTATGCTATGCTTGCTATAATATGTTATGTATGTACATGTATGTGTTATATATCTTATTATTATTATTATTGAACTCCGTGTTGTTCTCATTGATGAGAGGAACGCAATCAGTCACGGTGGAATAGTCGACTCGTTAGAAGAATGCCTAGAAGGATGTGTGCTTGTCTTGCCAACAGAAGCGCTCAGTGACGTTAGCAGCAAACTGCAAATATGTAATTGGACCGTCGAGCTCTATAACTACTTAATGCGCTTCCAACTGATCACACAAATCATTAGGAACCATTAATATGACCGCTTACCCATCCATAGTTATGACTATACCATTTCCATTGCCAAAACCATAATTAATCAGAAGCCATGTTTTGATGATCACCAACATCCGGTACTATTTTTGTATAATATGTTACTGTTAAACCAGTATATCAGAACACTGCTGTTATTTGGGCTTCAGTTGGGCTTTTGTAGTTTCTACACTTTACTTGCTTCATGCATCCCCAAAATCCAGGCATAATGACTCCGCCAACGTCTGCCATATACCCTTGATGTACTCCTACTCACTATTGTTGTTTTGTGTGTATGGAAAGTCCAAATCTGCTAAATATAGACAACCAATGAAATGTCGCATTCACTGCACAAGAAGTACTTTTTGATAAATTTAAACACATAACGTCTTTACTTCGCAGAGTGTTAGCAGAGACGTGTCACATGTTTGGATGCAAGCTTTCGCTATGGAAGCTTCACTGATTGGTCAAAATGCCCGCCCCGAGACGATCGTCGTGAATAGGAGTGATTCCAGGGTATGTGACGGACATTGGCGGACTCATTGTGCCCTGGATTTCGATGATGGGTTTCATGTAGATCAACTCTATAGCATGTGTGGTGTTTCCTGTGAATTAATTCAATGTTATTATTTTTGGTCATATGAATTGTTACTGTTTCACCCAGATCCTTATCACTGCAATACTAAGATCTTTTCTTCATAAATCCTTATGCCATTACTTCAAGACACATTATGACATCACTATGAAACTGAATGGTTGGTTGAATTCAAGATACATTGTGACATCACAATGAAACTGAATGTTTGGTTGAACTCAAGATACATTATGACATCACTATAAAACTGAATGTTTGGTTGAATTCAGGATACATTTTAACATCACTATGAAACTGGATATTTGGCTGAATTCAAGATACATTATGACGTCACTATAAAACTGAATGTTTGGTTGAATTCAAGATACATTATGGCATCACTATGAAACTGAATGTTTGGTTGAATTCAAGATACATTATGGCATCACTCTGAAACTGAATGTTGGGTTGAATTCAAGATACATCATGACATCATAATAAAACTGAATGTTAGGTTGAATTCAAGATACATTATGACATCACGATAAAACTGAATGTTTGGGTAAATTCAAAATACAGTATGACATCACTATAAAACTGAATGTTTGGTTGAATTCAAGATACATTATGACATCACTATGAAACTGAATCTTTGGTTGTTTTCAAGATACCTTATGACATCACTATGAAATTGAGTGTTTGGTTGAATTCAAGATACATTATGACATCACTATAAAACTGAATGTTAGGTTGAATTCAAGATACATTATGACATCACTATAAAACTGAATGTTTGGGTAAATACAAAATACAGTATGACATCACTATAAAACTGAATGTTTGATTAAATTCAAGATACATTATGACATCACTATAATGCTTGATGTTTGGTTGAATTCTGCATCTATTTGTGTCCAAATAATCTGCCTTTTTCAATAATCGTTTTATAGTTGGATACTTACTCCCGAAATGGGTCTGGTGCTATCTGTGTGAATACATAAACTGTAAATCATACATTGCAAAAGTGTATACCTAATTAATTAACTTCGTATTCCCTTAGTCCTGACAGATGCATTACTTTCTGCTTTCAAATAGCCAGGTATTCTCTTTCTCTGCGGATGTACTGAAAGCTTCCCGAATATGAGCACTCATTGAAATCTGAAAATCCTTTTCACCAACTATGACGTAAAGACGTGAAGGATAGCGATTGAAATCATTGAGTATCATTTCTTTTGCACGTCAGTATATATCGACAAAATGCAATATATAAAGTACACCCTTAATGAAGTCGTGATTTGTGCCAGAAACTACTTTCTTCATACAATGTAGTTCACTCTATGTTTTGTCTGCCTTCAGCACCAACTTCCTGTACATCGGATTCATTCACGTGCAGACAATGGGAGAGTTATTAAAGCCTGGATAACCTTTATTGAAAATTCTAAATATGTACCAGTGTTTAACATTAACCTTGTTGAATGTAAAAAAGAATTATTTGTTGACACATAGGGAACAAGGATGTATTATGATAAGATAAACATTCCCTCAACTCTGCACATTTGTGAAACATGGCAAAACATTACTGCTTCATCTGTGGACTGGATTAAAGCATTTACTTATTACAGAAAATCAACCTTAGACAGCAAATTGCTCGATTTTCAATTTAGACTATTGCATAGAATTATCCCTACAAAAACCTTTCTTTACAAAATTAATCTGCAAGATAATGATGTATGCAGCTTTTGTCATGTGCATTCAGAGAGTTTGTGCCATTTGTTTGTTGATTGTGAATTTGTGCAGCAGTTTTGGGAACAAATGAAACATTTTATCATGACCCATGTAGGGTTGGTTGTCGATTATAACAAGCATCACATACTATTTGGTTTCCCTCTGACGGCCAAAATGTTAAATCATGTAACTCTATTGGCAAAAAGATATATCTACTTATGTAGTCTCAAAGGTTTTTTACCCAAACTGAAACTTTTTCTACCTAATTTGATATTTAGGGTCAAGATTGAGCGATACCTTGCTCAGCTTAATGATGGTATTGAAACATTCAAATTCAAATGGAATCCCTTGTGTGAATATTTTGAACTATTTGATACACTAGGTTAACTATATTAATAATACTTGTTACTATGCTGCTTGTGTGAGTTGTTCGTAACTTTTTCATATATACATATTGTACTGGCTTAAGACTTGCAACCTACCTTTGCACTTAGGTCTAGGTGTGACTCTAATAGATTGCTTAGTGAAAACACTGTATAACTGAGACACCCTTTTTGCAGAAATATTATATGTGTCTGTATTTGTGAGTGTAATAGTTTTCTACCGAATGTACAAAACACTTTACTGTAACATGTATAAATCTGGAATAAAGGTAAAAAAAAAACTAAAAAAAACCTATGACGTAAAGACGTGAGGGATAACGATTGAAATCATTTCTTTTAAGTTTGTACGTCAGTATATATTGACAAAATGCAATATATAAAGTACACCCTTAATAAAGTCGTGATTTGTGCCAGAAACTACTTTCTTCATACAATGCAATTCACTCTACGTTTTGTCTGCCTTCAGCACCAACTTCCTATACATCGGATTCATTCACGTGCAGACAATGGGAGAGTTATTATTGGTAAGGCAATATCAAACGTCTGGTGTGTAAATAGTGCTGAACATAATGAACACAATGGAAGAAGGTAAACTGTTTACTTAAAATACACGAAAGATACTGGGCGTTTAACTTCATGTAAAGTACACGTTGGCAAGAAGTTTGGAAGTGAAGTAGTGTCCAGTTTAGCTGATCTCTGGCGTCAAATACGGAGATACATTTTTAACTGATCGATTCTGTAATTTACGTCAAAGTTTAAGTGCTTACGAAAATGGATATTTTCCGGAACCGCGGTGGTGTATAAAATAGATGGATTCATGCTATAAGATGGAACAAATAGTTGCCAAGGGGGGGGGGGGGATATCACCCTCTCCCCACCAAATAAAATTAAAATGGTCGCTCCCTAATATACATGTGCTATTGAAGGGTAACTCGTCACAACAGGCGTAATATGGCACTTTTGAAGCTATGGTTTTCGCTGCAGCTAGGTGAAATATCCATGATGATTGATAATACATGACGATTGATTATTGATGTTTATGTAGGGACTTGCTGAAAACAATACATGCTTAAAATCTGTATGTTAAAAATGACTGGAACTTTAATGCACAAATAACACCTAAATGTACAATGAGTATAAAAAATAACCAACGAACGTAGCCTTCTTTTATATGCAACTGCACATTTCCTGTTGTGACGGCAGTGCAAAATTGCGCTGAACCGCAACGTTTGTGGACCAGATTATTGATTCTCGTGATTTTTATGCTTCACGTGCATACCACGTGATTTAATAATCCTATAAATATAGAAGTCATGGTAAAAATCAGGATTCGGCATCGGGATCCAGAGGTGAGTACTAGGTTTTCTTTAGGCGCCGGCCTTGGTCACTGGAGGGACAGTTACCGCCGCGACCGTTTACTCTACGCGACTTCAA
>JAUELE010258967.1:0-10470 GCA_031471655.1 Diodora aspera | reverse complement strand
TTCAGATTATACAGTGAATGGCAGTTGACCAGTGGATCCATGTGTCAAGCTTGTTTATTGGTTGTGACTTTGTGGCACAGATGTGACTATAATTTATAAGTAATTTATTTGTAAGTCCACTTTAATGTCTACAGTTTCCTTAATTTAGTCATAAAATTCCTAATTTAGCCCTAAATTAGCCCTAAAATTTCTTATTTTTAGCCCTAAAATTAGCCCTTATTATTTGCCAAAAGGGGCTGGACAGCCTGAATTTTTAGTGAAAGTCAATCTGGTTAAACTGATCCTGGTTTGGTTTTGCTCTAATACATCGAAACCAGGATCTTGGGAAATGTTTTTGAACAACTTCTTTCGTTGACTATTGCACTATTTCAGCTACTCATTGATCTGTTGCTTGAAGTTGGAAGTTGTTCAATCAGACAAAATTGTGAATATTTGGTTGATATTTGGCCGTTCAAACTTATTGTTCTGACTTTTATGAAGCTTTACATGTAAGCCAATGCCACTATGAAAGGTAAAATTTGATTGGATAGTCTGCGATGGAAAAAAGAAGGTAATCCGATTCTTGCAATTGGGATTGGTCTGGGAAGAAGTTGTCAAGGACTTTTTCCAGATTCTGGTTCCAATGTGTTGGAGCAAAACTACAAGACGTCGGTTTGAACCAGATTGAGTGAAAGTGGGTAACAGCTTTCTACTAAGCTCACATCACTAAATAAACGTTCCAGTCACTTGATTGTACTTGTTTCCATATTAAAGTCCAGCAATTCTTCACTTGATATCTAATAGGCATTGATTGCCGTACAGTTCCAACAGGCCTGGGTCACAGTCGCTCCCTCCACTTTGAAGTTGCTTCCGGCACCCCTGTCTGTATATACATTCCTTTCATCACTATCAAGGATTGAGGAGGTCCTTGGGGTACTAGGCAGTGTTGTCAAATAAATCCCAGTTCATTTATGCTAGAACTGGCTGTGTCTGAGACTAGCATAAAAGCAGTTAGATGTAGTAGTCTTGTATTATAATAGGGAAGATATCAGTTATTTTGTTGAAATGGTCTCGATTCCTTATTATCTAATTGTTAATTTAACCCAAGCTCTTACCTTTCCAATTAAAATGCGTCATGAGGTAGACATGTAAAGTTCTTATCTGGTTGAGTGGATCATAGACATGACTGGTAAAATCTTTGGGCATCTCGTTATTCCTTTTGTGTAGACGTGTAAGTTTCCTGGTTGGGCAGGCATAGCGTAGACAAATAAAGTCGACTCTGTGTGTGTTTCTAGAGCTTGCGAGAAAAGCTGCAGAGATCAGATTTCAGAAGAGACTTGACTTACAAAAACAGAAAGACTATTCGAGGAAAGCAAAACAGTTGAAAGGTAGGCTGATGACCACAAGTAATTAACCCTTCCGTGCTGGGGACAATTTTACTGTCATCAACAAAAAATTCACTCGGTATAAACAGTGTTAATTAAAATTATACTTGTTGCAAAATGCTGGAGATTATAACTACATAGTTTCCAACACTTATTAAAATAGCTCTTATGCCCTTAAGTGAGTTGAGAAATTATCTCGTACAAGGCACTAAAACCACAAAGCAAAATAATTAGTGACATAGTTTGATTGTTATGGAATGTCAGAATCCTAAACAGGTAAAAACTGTCCAGGCACTGGAAGGGTGACCTCACCATTCTGTTCCATACTTCCACCAGTTGTTCCTTGTCTATTCATAACGATAGTCAGCAGAAAGTCGTACCTCGTCAAATACCTCAGATATGGCTCTGCTCCTGTTCGAACATTGACAACATCGTTAATGCGACAGTAGTGAACTTGTGTTGTACCTTCCCTTGTTACATAACCCAGCCTTTCCTACTAACTTGTCGACAGGGTCTGTGTTCATATCACGTTTCTTTTGGGCCATTTTGGGTTTGAAATTAATGATTCGCATTCTGTTTTCCTTTTGGTACTGTGTTGTCTTTACTGTGGTGTGTAACCGTTGTGTGTATGATAGTATTCTACATTGCACTGTTAATGTGTTTTGTTGCATGAATGGTGAAGTACTGCAAATGAGTCCATTGTTTTTGTTGATTGTAGTTTTTATTTCTCTATTTGTCTTCAAACAACATTTTCTTTTTAAAGTGTTTGAGGCAAAACTGAAAGCCCCCGTTTATGTTCTTTCACTTGAGATACTGGGGGCTTCAGGGGAGTGATGTGGCATCACTTAGAAATACTAGGACCCCAGTATTGATCTCCTAGTTGAACTGTCTTCTCCCGTAGAATGCACCTTACACATAACGTTGTGTTATGGCTGAAAGATTGTCCGGCCAATGTAGAACACTTCAGTTAGACTTTGTTCAATTTTTAAAAACTAATTGGTAGTTGTTATGCTTGACTATGGTGCCAGACAGACTGTGTCAGTAAATAACATGGTCGGGAATTGTCTCACTCATGCTAACTCAGTTTGTTGGTTTTTTTGTGTTTAAAAAATAAAATAATATAAGGCGAATAATAAAGTCACCCTGATGTTATTGCTGGCAGTATTCCGTTCAACTTTGAAGAACATCTTTTGCAAGCCAAACTTTTTGTCATGAAAGCCTTTATTGTAAATCTGAGAATCTGTTACGTATGTTCAAAATGAATAATGTGTAGAACAGAACATCGTTGTATTTATATCTATAAATAATCTATGTGATTATGCCTTGTTTTAGCTGTAGAACGTAGGAAGCAGAAAGAACAGATAAAGCTGATGCGACTTCAGGATAAGATCAGGAAGCAAGAACATCAGCGCCAAGAGCGAGAGATGCGAGCCCAACAAGTTCTCGAGGTGAGACATTTATTCAGGGAGCATTTGTCCAAACTCTCTTTTCAAATTTCTTTTAGTATTTACTCATTAACTAGAAGTTTTTGGTTATTGTATTCACCCTTTCTCTCTTTTCTCTGAGTCACATATCTTGTCATCTACTTGCTGGACCGAGTTTTAATTGCTAGTGGTAAAGTTTAACTTGAATGCAGCCCTTATGATTCTGGTGAATCTGATGAGTGGGTACAGGGACACGATTGGTCAATGGATCTTAGCCATACTGACCTGCTTAAAAGGGAAATAGTGGTTCGACAAAACATCAAAGATGCAAAGACATTTCTTCCTGCCTTTGCAGGTAGTGAACTGCATCATCTAGAAAGAATGGGACCCCAGTAACCCAATGCTTGTTGCACAAGGCAATAAAAAAAGGGAATCTTGTGCTGTCATGTTTCTTCATTTTGAACTCTTTTTTGAACTTTCTACTCCCTTTTTCCATCACATCAGATTATAACAGAGACATTGTCAGTGCTGCGTAAAACATCTCAGCTCAACTTCCTGTCTCTGTCTGTTAAGTTCTTGGACCTTCCCTTATTTTACTCTGTCTGAAATCTTTGTATTCTTTCGGACAGCTCCTTGCTAACCAAGTCCACAGGTCACAATTTTCCGCTATTCGGAGATGGCACTGCGATTTGCAAATGTCAATGAAAATCGCAGAAAATCAAATTTGTAACATAATGTTGCGGAGTTTATTATTTTAACTCAACATATTTTTGTGTGCGCACAAATTCATGGTAAAATGGGCAGATGTGAATTGAATCATAGGATGCCATTTGTCAGTTTACCAAAACATAAATTCTTGCAGTCTGTTTGTTCGGTAATTATGTAATGTCACCCGCATAAGTAGGCATCTAAAGAGAGCACACAAAAGCTGCATCACAGTCGAGTGTGTGATGTAAAATGCAAACAATTTTATGAAATATATATTGTTTGTATAATTCTATTTTTTTTCTAAAAGCATACAAGTACAAAAAAACCGGTGAACTCATATCGTCTAAAACATTTTTCGTTTTGGTGTATAAATAGTAGTTGGTCCTATCAGTTTATGACTGCAGAATATCGCGGAAAATGCTATTATGTGTTTGCAGAATGTTCTATTCCCAATCGTAAAAATTGACCTCAGAAAATTGTGACCTGAGTATCATTGATAGGTTTCTTCCTCTGTGTATGTTTAAAAATGATATCATCTTATGTCGGGAAGTTGGCATACCCAGGGTTGTGGGGAAAGAATGGAGTGAATTGGGTGGGCCTCTGGCATGAGGTAGGTTTACTTACGCCACTGCTTTTTCGTTTTCTTACATCTCTGTGTGTCAATTGACGCAACTTCATGTAAACTCGTTTGAATGTGAAGCATATATAAACAGCGATGCTGGTCAGTGAGGGCGGCTTGTCAAACACTAAAGCTACTTGCAATCACGTGATATGAAACTACTTTAAAAACATGTAGCAATTGTGTTCTAATATGGATTTAATATGGAATTGTGTAAACACAAAGTTTGAAATCTAAAATTTTGATTTTAATACAGTTTTAGGAGAAAGTCTTTTTATAAATTAGGCTACATTGGAATTCTGTGCTTATTTGTGCTGCAGAATAGCTTTGTACAATGTCCATTCTATAAGCTGGTATTGTTCATTGCAGTCCAACCTTCTCTGGTTTCAAATGGAGAGAGTAAGTGAATTCACAGCTACTGACAGCTTTACTTCTGGCCAACCAATGAAACGATAATAATTTTACTCATGTGTTTTACTGTAAAATCATATTTATAACAGGAACCTTTTAACGCCTACAGAAATTACTGTAGAGAATTTACAATAATAGATTACAATGGTTGGAATGGAATGAGTCCCTTTCACGGGAGAAACTTTGAAATTGAGAGAATTATTATTTAACACTGAGAGTTTTAAGACAGTTTTAGCTATATAAATTTCCAAGGTTTTGAGACTGCTGCTTCAGTGCACCTCAGCAGGTCTAGGTTAACTCTTAAAGGTATTCTGTGGACTACCCTTCTACATGCGTGTGCATGTTCGGCCCACCCTTGGTGTACTATTGATTAAGCAAAACATCAGTAACCAATGAAAATGCTTGTTCCATCAAATCAGTAAGGGAGCAATTCAAAACTTATCGACAAGAATATAAATAGGGCCAGGGGGTATCATTAGTTGTCATGGGGAATATAAAGAGAGCATTATTTGTCGTCGTGAAGATGTAAGGAGGTTAAAAAAAATTAAATATTTATATTGAAGTGAGATTTGGATGGGGTCGTTGTCTCTTATTCTTGTTCAGAAATGACATTGTTCAGATCAGTAATAGTTTTTGCAATTGTAGGAATTTTTCACCAAAAATCTGGATCTAAGTTTGCTTGTTGATTTTTATCAATATTAAATATTTTGACTAAATTCTCAAAACTTGGTTTGTTGATTTTTTTATCAATATTCAATATTTTGACTATATTCTCAAAACGATACTTGGAAATATCGAGGTGTTGCTTGGATCTGAGGATTTCCTACCCCTCTTTCATTGATTTCAAGTGTTTAAATCATGATTTACACACAAATGGCAAGCATGCATATAGAGATTTATGTCATATGAATTGGGTTTCTCTGCATCAGTAGTAAATGCACAAAACTAAAACGGGCTGTCCTTGAGATCTGAAGTGAAAATTTCGTTGTTTGGCAGCTGTCAGTAGACTGTGCTGTATATCAATAGATCCTGTCATGAACTTGCTGTACCCTTTGGCTTTCCGTATTTGCTTCTTCTCAAGTTTATTAACGCATAATAATCAAATATATATTCAAATGTTCATCTGAATTTATTTAGGGATAAAAAGATTGGCCTAGTTATTTGCCTGTCATGGCATTCGTAGGTTCAACTCAAGTCCCAGTTGTTTCATGTTTAACGTGATGAGATGACCTGATGGTGCAGCTGAAAGATGAATAAAATTCAATTGAAAATTAAAACAAATATTGCTTTCATTTTTGGCATGTCACTGCACTGTATTATTGGGCAATAGATAAAAGTTGCAGATAAAAATGAAAAAGTAGGCATGAGATTTTTATTGCATGGCTCAATTTGAACTTGATTAGGTCCATTTTCCTGATTTTGAAAGCATCGAACACAAACTAAAAATTGGCTTTTAGTGTTACTACAGAAGCAGCTCCTTGAAAGCATGTGCATGGTAGCATAGATGTAAAAACAATTAAATGATGCATTTTTGATGTTTAATAGTTTGCAAGGTATAGGGGGTATTATTTATGTCTTCAGTAGCAAAACATCAACTTTTTAAAAAGGATGTCGTTCTTAAGAAGGATTATTCCTGCCTCAGAGTTGTTCAAGTTTTGATAGTTTTCTCACAGTTTTAAACATGAGTTAACTCCCCTTGAACCATAATTGATGAGTTAACTCCCCTTGAACCATAATTGATGAGTTAACTCCCCTTAAATCACAATTGAATGACTGCAAGGTTATTTTCTCTAAGAATTTGTTTGTCTTTTTTCTCTTATAAAATGAAAAAGTTGAGAAAACTAATTTTGAATTGTAATTTTAAGTTTATTAGTGGTATTTTTTTTATTTTTATGAACTATGGTTAAGTAAACTCACAAAAAACAAAATCAATTTTGCAGTATTTTTGTATCACATTTGACCAATATTTCTGGCGAGTTTTGAGTATTTAAATATTGTTACAAAGAATTTTCAAAGAAGTGCTTAAGAATAAATTTTAAAGTTAACTAAAAATATTGCGCTTGATAGGACATGTGTAGTGGCTATGAAATACAGCCTCTTTTATCTTTCTCTTGTGTTCTCTGCTTTGACTGGTTTCTGAGTTTCTGTGTACTGGGCTATCTGTCTGTGTGTGTCTCTGCTTTTTGTGTTCTTGTCAAGCTGCTCTCATTGGTCAGTATCCTCTGCGCTGCATGTAACATCGTTCACGCTGGATAAACGGCGTGCGGGAAAAGTTAGATTTGCATAATTGTATTATGAAAACCATATGAGTCTTCAGTAATTTCTGATCCACAAGATTTTTCCGTCACAATTTGAAAGTGGGTAAAAGACGATGAATATGCATGAATGAACGGCTTTCATTTTGGGCATATCAATTGTCATCATGAAAAAGCTGGAATATTGCCAGCAGTCTTTGTTAAACACCATTTCACTTATTTAATTGAAGTCCTTCAGTATGTGTAAAATATTCTGCAGATGTTTTTGGTAATGTGTTTGGAATTTGTGTTGAAATCCATTCGTGCTGGCCAAAAATTGTAAAAAGTAAGATGACTGGCTACTTGTTTGTTCGGTACGTGTTAAAGTTTACCTTATATTGCAGGAACGAGAGATGAAACGACAGCAGGCAATGATGATGAGGGAGCAGGTAATGAAGAATCTGAGCATCGTACGTTCACTTCGAGTTCACGCACTTCACACGCAAAACACTGTTAAACATGCACACACTTAGCACTCGTAAGGCTTGTACCTGAGACACATTTTGTTAATGAATCTATTGGAAAAATTAGCTGGAATTTTGTTAATGAATTTTATTGGAAAAATTAGTTGGCATTTTGTTAATGAATCTTTTGGAAAAATAAGTTCGCATTTTGTTAATGAATCTTTTGGAAAAATAAGTTCGCATTTTGTTAATGAATCTATTGGAAAAATTAGTTGGCATAAGACAATCTCCAGTCTTGATTTTGATGCACCTGTGTACAGGTGATTAGAGTTTCTTTTCCTGTATACAGGTCACTAGAGTTTTTTATAAACTCAGAATGTTGCTTGCTTCTGGTAAACAAATTTAGGTTGAGCCAGGGCACAACTTGCAATATTGTCCAGTAGATGGTACGGTGAGTTCATTAAATTTTGAAGGTACACAGACTTGCAATTTATGAGACCCCTGACTGCATCTTGTGCAGCACTGACTTATCTACCACATGCATGTCTGCTGAAGGAGATGACTGAACGCATAATTATTAAAACAATTGAAACGATGCAACAAGAAGTGCACATAATCAAAAGATAGCGTACAACCCCGTTTAATCTGTCATACCTCTGTCAGCAGTTGCACATGCACAGTGGGTATGAATCGGCAATCAGCAATCTTTCAGCCATATGATCACGACACCACATCACGTTGGTGTCGGAGGTCAATCTCCGGCTGACAGAGAGGCACCTGGGTAGGATTAGAACCCACAACTGCCAAGGTTCAATGATTACTGGGGGTCGACATGCTAACCACTGTGCTATCCCGCGCCTCTATTGGTGTGTTGAGTGAGGTTAGTGCAGGTCATAGCTCAACTTTTTGTTTATCTGTAGCAATGAAGAATTTCAGCCTTACAAGTACTAAATGACTGCTTTTCTTAATGCACTTCAGTGAATTAACTCCTCTTGTGTGTCTCAGGATTCATATGGAGCCATAATACATGTCACCGGCTGTGGTTTATCTCTTGGTGGTCATAACATGCACTAACGAAGTGTTTTGAATTTATTTATTTTCAACTAGAGTCTTGTTTTGAATGACACTGCTAATCTGCAAGGTTGTGTTTTTTCCTGGTTTTTGATGCATTCAGCTTTCTTGTGACTTCATTTTCTAAGATATTCATACTTCATCAAACAGCTATGTGATTTTGAAAATGAAGCAACAATTATAAGTCGTCACTAACTACACTGGATTTGCTGTTTTAATGACTTGCACCAGTAGAATTTAAGAAGTGTTTGGCTGCACTTTGTGCAGTCTTTAGTTTACATGGGCAGATACTGTTTATTTTAATTTTGTAATATCTAATCACATTTCTTGAATTGTAGAAACAATTCTGCTTCTGCTTATTTTCCTTTGATTGACAAAAGAAACCCAACTAATGTCAATTCATGAAGCTGTCAATCAAGGGACCCAACATCTTCAAATTGGCATATTTAATCACTATCTGAAAGTGTGTAGAGATAGTTGCAGTTATTGAATACAAGGAAGTGTTATCTTGAATAAAAATGCGATAAATCCACAAGATATTTTTGCTAAATGTTATGTGATAAAACCATCAGCTTTTTACCCCCAAATCCCACTCTTTGATTGAATGTTAGAAGTTGTCAATCCATCCATTTCAGGAGCGTGAGAGACGTCGACAGCATCTCCTGTTGGTAAAGGCCCTGGAGGCCAGGAAAAAACAAGAGGTAAGGGCAGCAGGATTTCCATCATCCTGGCACTCATGGAATTCTGAAACAGGCAGTGGTTTATTCATGATAAATGTAATGGTAACTGACAGCATTGTGATGACAGTCGGACAGTTTGGCAACCTTGACTATTAGAGGTTCGAATCTCTTCTCAAGCATGCCTTCAGCTCAACTTTAATTCATGGGGCATTGCATGGCTCAGTGGTTAGCGAATCGGCCCAGCAATCTGCCGACCTTGGCGGTTGTGGTTCGAGTCCCACCCGGGCATCTCTCTTTCACCACGGAGAGACAGGAGCCCCGACACTGACGTGATGTTGGTGAGACTCAGGTGATGTGACTGAAAGATTGTCGAAAAACCACGTAAAACCCCAAATTACTCTCAACTTTAATTTGTTACTGAAATATTGCTGAAAGCAGATTGAGCCCATTGATTGAGCCAATTATGCATTGTCCCTTTGCTTAAAATACTTCCTTCTGTGAAATAGAGATTACTAAACAAGTGTCTGTTAGATACCATGGATCTTACATGAGTTGTTTACAAAAGTATCAAACTCGCTTTCGCTCGTTTGATACTTTTTTAAACAACTCGTGTAAGATCCATGCTATCTAACAGACACTCGTTTAGTAATCTCTATTTGAATTACTGGTCAAATTGCATTCTTAGTTTTAGTTTGCATTGACCTGTTGGTAAAGGACAGTTTCTATTTTGTATAAAAATGTGTCAGAATGTTTAATATGTAATTATTTATGATGACGAGATAAAACCAGAGAAAGAAGAATAAGATTAATGTTTGAGTCGTGTGTCAAAATTTGTGTCACTGTAAGAGCAGTTTTGAATCATGTAATAAATCACATAGAGTTACTTCCCCTGTATTCTGCAATTTGATGGCAAAAAACAACACTCAAATTGTGTAGAAAATGCAAATATGACAATAAATTCATAAAAACTTCGAAAAAATCCCTTAAGCTCATTAAAAGGTGACAATCAACAAGATGCAGAAATGTATGGGCTCCTTGCAGCTTCATATGTCAAACTCGCTGCAGTGTTAATTAAATCACGTGCAAGACGCTCCATAATTTCCCCAAACCATTCGGCTATAATGGTGAACTCAATTACTGTACAATGCTTCCAGGGTTTAATTGGTTTGTGGGCAGACAGAGGTCAAAGGTCGGTGTTATTTATGAAGCCCCGGTGTATTTTCAATTGTTTCACAATGTTTCAAGAACTGTAAAGATTTGTGTTGCAGGTGTTGGGAAAACATTAAAATCTTCGATTTTTGAGACTTGGATTTTTATTTGACAAATTTTTGTAGAATGGTGTTTACTTGAAAAGAATCATTTAAATCTTTTTAAGTTATAATAGCAATAACGATTGTCGTTTTTTTGGAAGAACCACAATCATAAAAGCATAGGTTGTGGGCGGCAGAATTAGGGGTGAGTGCTGGGAGTGGGGGGGGGGGGCCGGGGCGGGAAC